>JAOVVO010000526.1:0-58579 GCA_028564675.1 Onchocerca lupi
TTAAAAAAAAAAAAAAAAAAAAAAAAAAAAAAAAAACTTAAATAAGGATTAATTTTAGAAATGCAATATAGTCCAAATAAATTTAAATCAAACAGAACACTAAAGACTAAAGACAAAGCAGCAGAAATTTTTAAAATGTCATTTGGTTGATCTTTGGCTACTTCATTTTTCGTCAGTAATAACTAAAAAGCAAGAGTATTTGAAACTTTCTAATATTTCTTTGGACTTGCAACACTGGAAATAACGAATCAGCTTCACATTAATGGGTTCGAAACGCTGAGGTCGAGGCCATATCCCATTTCCTATCTTTCGTTATTATCGTTTACAAGAAATGATGAATAGCTGCGGACGATCTGTGTAGTTGTATATTATATTGTACATATGCGTTTCAACTTATTCAAATTTTCTTTTTGTTTCATTATTGCGCTTTTTAAATTCTAATTCATAAATGTAAAACAATGTTCTGAGTTGAATTTCGCGTTTTATTCTTATAAAACGGAACTTCTCTTTTTTGAAACTGTCACTTACTTTGAATCTTACTTTGAAATTACTTTGAATCAAGCAGCAGGACATGCACATGAAATAATATGATATTAGAAATGTGATGTTAAAAGATAATATTTTGTTCTTTCATCTAATCATACAGAACTATCAACGCACAGTCAAGTAGATGGAATGTATACATTTCAGACTTTTAAATCATGAAAAGCATAAATGTGAGCCTTTGGTCTCATGCAAATGCATATTTCTTTTTAGATTATCAACCGATTTCAAGTTGTTTTGTTCTGTAAAACATCTCCTCTACTCCTTTTCACTTCGCTAACCTGCAAACTTTTGTCAATGCTCCTAAAAGTTCTCAAAACGCGCACTTGGGATGTGGTCATCAACGATAGCCGGTAAATGCATTTCCTCCGTTTTGATCTTGAAGCTCAGTATGCTGATGAAACACAATGAGGAACAAATTTACGTGATTTCTAATCTCTCAAATCATGCTATACGGTCGAGGCTATAGCGCTCATAGTTTTGAAACTGAGATCATTTGGAAATTAAAACCATTCGAACCGAGATTTAGAGAATTGAGATCATTTGTTTTCGAGAGAAGTATGTAATCGTTAAATTTAGTAGAATTGGCTTTTAAAGTACAACAAATTGGCTGCTAAAGGCTAATGACATAAAATGGAGAATCATTAGGTTGAATAATTAATATTGGTGAATATTTGAGTAAAAACAAATAAATCCGGAATTTACAGGCATATGACGAAAATTGAACAAATTTTATTGCTGAATATTAACGGTTGAGATTAATACCAAAGCTCATGGCACATAAACATGGCAACATTGGTAATGATAAGGAAAAAATAAGTGGCAAGCGAAATATTCTCTAGCCTTCTGATGACTCTTTTCCAATACGTCGGTAAACAATGTTTCCTCTGAGCTTCTTCTTTCATTTGTAGAAGTTCTCTCATCAAATTAACGAGTAACTCGATTCGTTGCGTATTTATTGGTGGTGGTGCACCAGTAACAGCTTCCGATATTGCTGTCTCTTGGTGACATTCCATCACATTTACCTATAATAAATTCGGAGCCTTTTCTTAAAAATAAAACAAGTTAGATAAACCTTTTTCTTTTGCAATCAATCCCTGTCTTCTAAGTAAGTAACTCAAAACTACAAAAGCATTCCGTATGAGTCAATTAGAAAAGTAGTCGATTCAGATCCTAAAGAAAAATTTCCAGATGAAATTGATTCGCTATGAAATTATCCAATTGGAAGACTTATAATAAGACCATGAAATTCCAGTGTTCCTTTATTTTAGCTTGTAAATCTCTCATCCTACCTCACTGGTAAAAGCTGTGGATTAGCGCCAGTTGAAGTATCACTTTTGTTAGATTTCCAGATTTGATGTCACATCATATCATCTACGTCAAGATCCCTTACATCAACTGTAGGATCAATTTCTCACCTCTAATCATTATTTTTGTGATTATTCACAGAAGTAATATTCAACATGTGGATAAATTTTGCCATAGAGGTAACATAAAGGAAGCTTGCTTTCTCATCCTGATTTTATTTTAGAAAAGAACTTTTGACCGGCATTATTAAATACTTGCCTCAGCAGGAATTATATCCCGAAATGTGAAGCTATCAGAAGTTGAACCGACAAAACGTGTTGTAACATCATGATTTCGTTTGATGCCTTCACCGCCTGCTATTCGAAATTTTTTCGGCGCATAACAGCAGAACAGTCTTTTAGCAGATAAAAATCGTAACCACCATGGAATTGCCTTAATTCTTATGGAAAAATCGCAACAATCTTTCATTGCTTATTCTGTTTGAAGTATTATTTTGCTTCTACTACTGGATGGAATAAATAACGCTGCGAATGATTTATTCAATCAAATATAGATATTATTATAAAATAAATTTGGAAGCATTCACCTCTATATATTGATTTCGTAAGGCATATTTCTCTAAATAAACAAATGTTGAACTGGTGCAGGTGGCGACACTAATAATGAGCATTTGTATCATATGAAATACCGCTGAAACGTTCTTATCGAGAGTAAAAATGAAACATAAGGTCATAAATTTCTTTCTTTTAAATGTCTCGAATTTCTGCATAAATTAAAAAACCAACCAAGCAAAGGCACATCATAAAATGAGCCTTTCTGTTCAGGAATTGATTCCAAAGCGAATTTCAATTCATCAATTAACATCAAAAGCATGACAGACATACTTAGCAACGTCATGATTCCCAAACGAAATTTACTTTCGTGTCGACCGGTGGCATTTATTGGAGAATGAAAACCAATGACCGCTACAAGACTTACCTGAATGAAGCAGTGGAAACATTTCGTTTTATTTTGTTGTGTTCCAAAGTATTGATTCAACATCCAGTAAATTTCTTTTTTAAGTAAGGCAGTTCGGCTTTAAGAGTATTATAAATCACTAACACAGAATACGCGGCTCTGCCATGATCATATGAGGAAAAACTTTTCGTACAAACATCTTTCTGGACAATTTCCAATGATTCTTGCAATTAATATGCATGATTCATTCACTCATTGAGACAATTTCTCGATAAAAGAAAAAAAAATTTATTATATTTCACAAGAGAAGTTACTTACAAGAGTGGTCGGAAAAACGAAATTAAAAACGTAATAAAACGACTGTCTCCGAAGAATCAAAATCATATAAATAGTTGAAAAAGGTTCATGCTCGATATAGTTCACTGTGCCTATAATTAATTTGTCATACAGTTATAGAAAAATTGACAACCGAAAAATCACTCTATTTCACTTATCTTTATTTAATAAAGAAACTTCACTTAATATTTAAATTTCAATAGTTTTGAAACTATTTAGTAATTCAACAATTATGATTAATTACATAAAAATACCATATCATTAAAAAAAAAAAAACTTGTCATCAAATATAACCATTGTGTATAGTAGCATTTTCTAGTAGCCACTCTTGACTGTCGTAAAAGTCGTCGAGGAATACTTCTCGTTGATCAACAATCAAGCTTACATATTCATATTGATATGACCATGAACTACACTGCAAACGATTTTTTTTCGTCAGCAAATTCATTTGTTGCCAACTTTTTTTTGTGAGCCAAATAAGCGAAACTGATTTGGGTCATTCCTAGCTGAAGTTATAGAAACAGTGAAACAGTCGGATAAAAGCTATGGCGAAAAAAAATTGCAGAGACATGAATCCTTTGTTCAATACAGAATAATGCCTCGAAATAATCAATAACGATGTGAACCTACATTCTGCCGTAATAAAAGTTACTTCGTCAAGATTTCTTCGGATGAAAACTTAAGATATACAACGAAAATACCGTTTTGATTGAAAAAATGGGGGAACTAATAATTATTAGAAATGATAATTACATTACATCATGTAATGGAATAAACAAAAAGCCAAGAAACTCAGTTCTAGGAGCAGATGAAATACAAATTCGATTCAAAAATCTTAGCACTCTATACTTTATGTTGACATTGTAACATGGTTACCATGATAAGAGGATATTTTAACTCCATTTTCTAGATAGCCTTTAGATAGTTGGGTGCTAAATGGAAAGGCAATTTCAATTATGAGGAATGAGCTATAAATCGATTACCTAACAGATCGCAATGTTTAAAATATAAGCAAGGATAATTGCTGATTCAGTACAAGAATTATTCATTGCCAGGGAATTATTTCCAAAAGAACTGGAGAAAAATTGCTCTAGATCTGAAGAGCAATTAGAAAGCTGATTATGAGAAAGTGCAGAAGATGATTTTGTTTGTAGCTGAAACTTAATATAAATAGATTGTTGTAGAAATGGGAAAAATCAATTACCGACTTTTGTTGGATAAGTCGAAAAAAAAAAGTCCAGTTGTGTTCTAACAACTATTGCTCAATAGTAGACGATTATTAGTCCGATGGGACTTTTTGAAGAAATAAAGGAATCAAAGTAAAAATACAGGAAAGCGATGATTAGTCGGGATGGAAAACAGAAATGGCTGTATAGATTGTACTGAAAATCATCATTGATAGCAAAAAGAACAAAGGTACAAATTCGTCATGACTTAGGGAGAAGATGTTAAAAATATAAATCGATAAAATAATATTATGAATATAGAAAAAATTTCCAAGAATAAATTTGTCAAATCAAAAAAAAGAAGACTGATCTCCATGATCTGATAAGCTGATAGTAAATGTCGGCTATGCCATTTACATGACAAGACCATTGATCAAGTTATCAAAATTGCACGAATCGAATATAAATATTGACAAGATCAGATCGCAGCTATGAAACATTGATTTTGTTATAAATAAGGTATGGGGGCTGCGGAAAGGATAATGGAAACGTAAACTAGGAAAACTGGCGAAAATTGAATTTGTTTGAAATACTCTTTAAAAATAAATATCAAATTAATCGATGTTGTCATACTAGGGGATAACCGAGCAGGAAGATATATTATGGAGTTAAAGTTCGAAATCTGAAATCCTATAGTGGTAAGAAAAATGAGTAATGTTTATCCTGAAAAATAGTGACAGGTAGCAATATCAAAGAAGTTCGAAAAAACTGGAAACGATCGGTATAGATAAATGAATGACAGGGCAACAGCAGAAAAAACCCCAGGAAACCGTTAATGTATCAATGCCTTAGTGGTTCTTAAGTTTTGAGTCAAGTTCCGAGCAATAACTTCTAAAACTTCATTCCGAAACAGTTGGTTAGGCATGCAAACGATCTTCTTTTTTAAAATGAGAAATTATTTGATTACTTTTGGATTGCTCCAGAATTTAAACCAGTCGAAACTTTGCACAAATAAAAGTAAAAGAATATTCACTTAAAAGGATTAATCATTCCTGTTAAACTGTTGTAATTGTTCTATTTCTTTTGATATTTTATAAGATATGCTGGAATGCAAGCTGAATGTTGTGTGTTTAAACCTCATATAGCTAGACTGAGTAAGTTCATGCTAAATAATGAAACAGAAAGAGTTGCAGTAAGTGCTGTAAAATCTCCGAAATCTGGTTTATTAGTTAAATTAAGCTCATGAGCATTTCGAAGATTGAATTATAGATTTGTATTACTGAAGCATAAAGAGTATTCATTTCATCGCTCATTGCACAGTTGCAGTTATTGAAGCTTTTTTCATTATCGCAGGAAAAACTTTCTTCTCTTTTCTCCAGCTTTGAACAAAATGTGTCGCAGCTAAGGTACCCGTACTAGCTAGAATTAAGCCTTCAGTCTTTTGTCCAACAACAACTGCAGTTATTTTTTTCATTTAAAATTATTTCTTATTTCTGACTTGGAGAAAATGAAAAAACAATTCCATATTTGGGATGTTTACCTCGCATGATGACTAGTCTGATATATTCGCTTATTTATATTATTTTGATCTTTTTAATCTTTAATTTTTAACCAAATTTAAAATCGACCTACCGCAAATGTACAATTCTGTATATCGAACGGGAAATATTTAATATTTCTGGGGCACAGGACACGCGCAGTAATGGGAATGAAAAGGCGCAAACGACCATCGATATTAATTTCTGCCACTGCATCTGGCGCATAATCCAAAATTCTACCCTGTATGCTGAAAATAATTAATATATAATATATATGTTGCGATAAAGTGACTAAAATTACTTAAAGATTTATTTAGATTTCTCATCGCTAGAAATGTAAGATATCTTGAATATTTCTTTTCATTTTTCTACAAAAATCTCAGCAGCTCATCGAAATCTCACTCAATTTCTCCCTATTTTTATCATTTTCGGTACTTCCCGTACTGATATTGCTAATTAAATCGAAAAATTGGATTATTGACTCCGTTCTTCCGGCTTCTTTCATGCATTTCTTGTAGACTATTGCGTGACTTCTTGAATGATATAGGTGGTGATAATATAATGAAACCAATACTGTCGTGTTAAAATAATCGGTCTATACCATAATCGGCAAATGCCGTTTGGAGTTGATCGAACAGACGCTGTGCTTTTGTCAGTATTTGTTTCCACTTACGAGATTCAACAATTACCGTTGAAATTTTTAAGGAACCGTACAGCAAAAATTTAAGAAATCTTCGGTTTTAAATCACTGAAATATAGTCATAGAAATATACCTGTGATATAAGTACAGCTCAGGTTTCCAGAACCATTTCGATGGTATGAATGTTCTTGTTATGTTGTTAAATTGACTAGCATTCCAGCTCAATGAGGGATCAATCCACCATACATGAAAATAGCCAGATATTGTTGCTATGTTGTTTCGTTGGTCCTGAATCACTAAGACAAATAATTTTCAGGCACTAAAAGAATGGGTTATTTTCTTTAATATAAAAATTTCATAAGTATGATTTGAATCCCCAACTACTAATTGCATACTTAAAAATTTCCTGTTAATCAGTTTTAATTTTTTAGACTTAATCTGTCATTACTCTCTGGTATCAGATCCCGAGGTTTTTACCGTATTAATCATTAGGATAATCGATCCTATATAGCTGTGACTCATTTCCTACTCAATAACGCTTCTTCCTAACCTATCTGATCTCTCTACGTTTATCCATCTTCACTCTTACGCATTAGATATTCTTAACAAAGCATCTCTTAACAGTTAAATGATAAAATACGAACTAAGTCAAAAATTTGGTATAGTGCAGCTCGGATATGAATTTCGGTGGGGGTATGAAGATTCAGAATCGGTCGTTGGAAAGGTAGTGCTGCTGTCTTAATCTGATTCAAAAGACGCGTATGCGCATGCGCAATTTTTCTTTCCTCAGAATGATCTTCATCGCCATTATTTTGTCCATTAGCTAGCACACTCCGTTTTTCAAACTTGTCGAACACTGCCTCATTTTGTTTCGATCCGATCCACTCCTCTGATACAAAACCAGCATGACTTACTGCAAATTCTTCTAGAAATTAATTTTGAAAAAATTTTTTTCCAACCATTTTTTTTTTTTTCAAAATGAACTGCTTATTTCATTTATTTTCTCCATTCACACTTTTTTAAGTATCAAAACAATGAATGTTTTCCCATTAAATTAGATCTTAAAATTGTGACAAATACAAATGGACTAACGTTGCGCGACAATAATTTGTAAAAAGCTCTGCGTGAAAACATATTCGAGGCGCATTAAGTAGCTGACCAAAGTCCAATCTCAGAATAATTGATGTCAACTGTTGATATTGCGAACAATAAATTCTGATAAATCCATAATCAATATTTGCATCGCAATAAATAAGGTACCATAAATTTTCAAACTATTCAAAATTACTTGGCAATTTCTATTCCATCTTAAGATTTCGTAGAATTTTTTGGAAAAATTAAAAATGAAATTGCGGAACATTAATGTTGCACTAATTTATAACCAGTTCATCAAGTTCCCATAAGAATGATGAAACTATTGATTCAAGTGCACATAATGCTTATTATAATATCTTAAATGATGTCACCACGCGTCTCTTGCGGATAATTAAAAGAAACATATTCGCGAGATGATGGATCAAGCTTTAATTCAAGTAGTATTATATACAGTGATTTAATAAAAAGCTTGCATGATAGAAAAGTGGAATTTTCCTTTTCAAATTTTGAAGACTACATCAATAATCAAGATTTTTTAGAGATTAAGATATACTTCATTCTTAGCTTTTCAAAGTAAAGAGATATCTTTTTTTTCTAATCTTTTTCCTCAGTGAAAAAAAAAAGTTCGATATTTCATAAAAAATCAATAGAACGACAAAAATAGATATGAGAAACTCAGATTTGTTGTACCCAAAGAGTGTTAACTACAATTAACTATGCATCTTATTTTATATTTTAATTTATAAAAATTTCCTGATGGGACTATAAGAATTTTCTAAACTATATTATGCGTAAAATAAAAAAGCAACAACATATAAGAAATGCAATAGGAATTCAATTAATTGCAATAATAAATGCATTAAGTTCTAGAAAGTTTTAGGTAATTTCTACGAAAATGATAAGCGAAGCAAAAATTCCAAAAACGGGATGGTAACTAATATTTGTATAAATCGAATGTGATGCTGTTGAGTGGAAATTAAGCAATCTGTTTCAATTTTACTCTTCTGAGATTACTCAATATTTTGCATTAATTCACTCTATTATTTTTTATTCAGCACTAGAGTTTTTCTCCATTTTCTGACATAAGTAACTGAAATAAGCTTTAAGTTGCTTAAGGATTTATTAACTACATGGTAGTTAGTCGTACTCAGAAATATCGAAATGGAAATTTCATCAAAATGAAAGTAATAATTCAAGTCAGCTAATAGTCCATTAAACTTCCGGCAAGTTTCAATATTTTTCTCGCTACATCAATTTTTTTTTTTTAGCGTTCCATTTTTCTTTTTTTTTTTTTTTTTTGTTCGTTATCGAATCAAATCTTAGGATATCGTCATCTTACAGGAATGTTATTCCATTCGGATTGATTACGTACACAATCAATTTTTGATTTAATCTGTTTAATTTGCCAACAAAAATTTCGGCTTGAAAACAGCATAATACTGAAAACAAATAAAAGACCCTTCAGAACACAAATTAGAATGTAATCAAAGTTCAACATATGTTTATTCTTATTACTTAATAAGTCTATCAATAAAGTAAGACGAAAAGTAAATAGTTAGATTTTTCCTATACTACTGTCATTATGAATATATACTTTTCTTAATTTGACAAATTATTGAACTTAAGTTTCTTTTTTTTTTTTTTTTGCTTCTTTTCAAAATCACAATGCCGCATGTGCATACGTCAGATTAACTTATCGATACTTCAAGAAGTCAAAAATTATTTCATGTGCTTTATAATTAAAAAATACGGGAAATTTTTTTTTTTTTTTTGATTCGCAATGTACTCTTCGTGATTTGAATGTAAAATGAGCGTTTCAAACTAAATTTTCATTTAACAGTTGAAGAGAAACATCAGCATAATTTTTTTCATGGTAAGTTAGAACATCGACTTCGATTCTTTATTCTGCATTAATTATGTAAATCAAAACAAAAGCTCAACTTTTGATGAGAAAATCTCCAAATGAAAATCAAAAATATAGCAATGTTCGATTCTTTTCTTTTTGGAATATAATCAAGATTTGCAGGATCATAATGATCCGAATTTGCATAAAAGATAAAATGAAATAAGTTCATCAGCAGTTTTAGTAATTTTGATCTTGTAAAATCACAACAGACGTCCTATAATCCAAATGCAAACAATAAATGGAAAATTTTTGTGAGATCACAGAACCGACCTTTATAAATCTCGAAATGTTTATTTTCCATTAGAAGATAGACCAAACAGGGTATCGAACAAATTATCCTCGCAATTTCATATTGATTCTTTAAACTCATAACATGATTTTTGAAAAGCATACAAAAAATGGAAAAAAAAAGGAAAATTGAAAAATGGCGAAAGTGTACAATATGTACGAGGTTGTACAATCATTGTCAGCCATTTGCTTGACTGCCAAATTTACGAATGCTTTTTACTCCAGAGAATACTCAGAAAGCCAATAAATTCTATGGATATATAAATTTCCAAATACGTGATGTGGGATGAATTGTGCATTTCTGCTGTAACCAATAAATAAGCTAGTCTGCTTGCACACTGAGACAGATCCCTTTATTTAAAAGCATGAATGGATACTGATACCCTGAAGATTTGAAAATTTTGAAATTTGAACTCTTTCAAAATTGCAAATTACACTATATAAATCTTAAATTACTTTATCAATAATTAAAATCTTATTTAAGAATTTCACAGCTAACTGTTCAGAATATATTTTATTGATTCCGGTTTTGTATAAAAATCAATTAGATCATGGTAATAAAATTCTGAAGTAATGCTTTGTACTGAATTATATTTGTTATCATTTATCATTTCAAAGATTGATTGTGATTGAAAAGTTTGCAAAAGATTGTAAAAATAAACTTTATTTTAAAAGCTTTTTTTTTTCTTCACTTGTTTTACATGCTTTGTGACAAAATTCTTAAAGACAATTTTCAAAAAAAGTAAACATGGATGTATCAGAACAATTCCAAAATAAGCTTTTTTGGTTGAGCAAATAAGAATGCAATATTGGCAAGCGATGATTTATGAACCGAATTGCCTTTCCTCAATGGACACCAAATTGTTGGCTTGCTAAGTCAACTTCAATGCACCGTGCTACTATTTTGGCGGCAAAGATAGCACCAACTTAATTAAGTTATCAATTGATTTACAAAAACAATTTTTTCAACTAAAAAAAATCCATCTTTTCTTGATTTCCTATTTCAGCATTTTAGGAAGCCATTAATTTTAATTTTGTTGCAGGTCAATTTTGATATCAGTATATTCTGTAAAAAAAAGTAGTTTCATTTTAATTTGACACATGTTTACTTTTACTTATCTGTTATTTCAAAATTTAAAAGACAAGATATGCTTAGGCATGAAATTTGCTTAAGAAGAATTTTGACATTAAAAATTTATCACTGAAATTATGAACTTCCAAATGAAAGCAATTTATTGAGAAGCATCATAAATGGAAAGTAGCGGAAAATATTCGATTTATTGATTCAGTTAGAATTGAAAATCAGTTTCTGTAATTCCATTCCATACCTAGCAATTTTGACACTGAAATTAAATTCTTTTCGAAATTAATCTACTGCCATAAAATCGAAGCATAAGTGAGATAAAAAGCCAGTTTTTGGTTTTTATGCCTACAAGATCCATGAATTAACAAACCATTCGATTTTCAGCTTCTTGAATTCGAAATCAATAGCTTAATAAACGGACAAAAATTGGTATATAAACATGTTCCCCTTATCAAATATTTTGATATTACTAATTAAAAAGCACTACAAAGAAATGTGAAAAATGTTTATAGAATGCATCCATGTGTTAACAGTTGGTCCCATCATTGTCTTGCTTTGACATGTGTGACTGTGTAAACTCAATTTAATTTAAAATTGCATAAGTGTAATTTAATTAATTACGTAAGCATAAATTAAAAAAGTATAATGTAAAGCTTGATTTAGGATGTGGACACGATCTTTTTCCACTGTGTTTCTAAACAAATTCTAGTATGAGTGAAGCATCAGTTAAATCTATTTTCTACCAATCCCTTGAAATTATAACTCATTTTTCTTTTCGTCAGAGATGAAAGAAATGAATAATAACTGACAATAACTTGAAAAAGCAATAACTCATATATTACGACACACAGCGACAAGCTTAATAATCATGCAAAATAGTCACTTGCATTTAGAAAAGTTTAATGAAAGCAACAAGTATTGCCAGAGGCATCAATTATCAGTTTTAGCTATCTTTTCAACAAACAGATCTTGCTTTCTCAAACATAAATTCGAAAATGATTCACTTCATTTTAAATAGTACAATCAGCAATATCTATTCCATAATTAAAAAATTTTAGTAAGAAGAATTAATGAGCAAAAAAAGGATAACAATTACTTCAAGCTGTTAAGACTGCAGCAAACATCAGCTGTCTTCTAATTTAAGTAATATCCTGATTTTCATTCGCCATGCAGTATCTGAGAAAAGTGAAATTAAAAGGGATTTATGTGAACATTCAATCAGGAATGGATAGTGTGCGAAGATAATGGAAATTAATTGATTTAGTTTATGGAACAACCTCCATTTGAAGATCATCATCACTTAGTAGTACACATTACTCTTCTTGATCTAGTCCTTGCGATTTGGAAATATAAAAATCTATTGAACTATATACGTATTTTAATTTCTCTTTTTTGAGTAAAAAATAAATATTCAAATATGTTCTTTCATAATATGGACGATTAAAATTCTTCCAAATACGCGATAGAAAGATATGAGGATAAGGAAACAACCGTCTTCTTGAGATTTACTTCATTTTTTTTTTCAAAGTGTGCTATTTAACTTACCGCGTATAGCTTACAAGATTCTGTTTTTTGGGTAACAATATGGATACTGTATGACTGACATATACTTTTTAATGTCAATGCTTTCATAAATAATCAGTGTTTTTTTTTTTAAATTTGCTTCAGAGTAAATTTCTATAAAGTTTGCTATCAGTTTAACTGATGACCTTTAAACATCACCGAGATGACTGAGATTATTTTATGTTAATGTGGCACTCTTGATAATATTGAGATTAATCGCATAATGTGGACAGCTATTCCAGAACTACAGATTCTAATGCCTATACGTACTATATATAGAAAATTAAATATGGGAGAAATAACTGGATATCTTGCATATTTAACTTGGAGCTGTTCCTGTCTTTGATCAGATTGTCAATTGATTTCTAATTATAAGTTATTTCGAACACAGTTCATAAGTTTTAAAACTGTAAGCTTGCAATGTCTTATTTGAGTTGTTAATAAATTGCAACTGTTAGTAAAATTCAGATCATTCTACATGAATGTTGGATCACTATTGAAATGAAGTTAATGAATCTTTCATCCTTACCTTTGGCATCGAATTTAAACTTAGATGAGACTAATGCACACTGACTTCATTATATAAATATTAAAAACTCTCCAGTTCATGATAAGTAGCTCTATTGTTTGCATATAAAAAAACCAAACTCTCATCCCTTTTGAATTTCTCCATCCATAAATTGAATTAATATCTCGCCTTTAAGTTAAGTGAATTATCGTAACTATGTTCGAGTTACTTGGAGCATTATTTTCCAACATGCTGGTTGACGGGATTTGAAACTGAAATATTTTCTTCGCCGTTTTGACAATGTCTTGTAGACACCAATGATTCAAGTCATACCAATTCTGCTTATATTGCATTCAAAACTTGCAAACATTCCCAGCTTTTATAAATGATCTGAAATCCTACCAAATTTAAGTCTACAAGATGCTATTAAAAACAAAGTTATATTATTTAAGAGCAACAGGAAGATTTGAATTTGTATCCAAGTATTTTAATGTCGCTCTTCCTGCAAATCGCCTGCAGTGAAATAGACTTGGTTCAGCTGGATCTCGGCAGCACGAATGTTAATAATCAGAAGTGATAAGTTGTATTAGATAGACCTAAATGAATTAGATTATTCAATGCACGAGATTTTGTTCACGGTTATTGAGCTTTACAATTACTGAAGTCACTTTGCAAATAATATTTCACTAAGCTATACCTTTCGGAACTTTTTACCTATGATAAGCTAAAGTATTGCTAGTGTGACAAAACTGAACTTTTATCAACGCTCTTATTTTTGCCAAAGAAAACAAGGAAACGAGATGAATAAAAGAGCAAGAATAATTCTGAAACATTGGGAACGACAGTAAGAATTTCGGATGACCACTAAATCACTAGCAGTTTAATTAACGAATGAGCTGAAAAAATTATTAACTAATCTTTGCCAACAGGACATCATTTAACTATGCTTTATAGTCTGAGAATTGTGGCAAATCAGTTTATTATCCTAGTCTTACTTGATAATAAACTGACAAGTGATTATTGTTTCTCCATTTTATGACCCATTCACTGCATCGAATGTTTTACTATATTGTCACATTTTACATTTTATATGATTTAAAACCAGTTCCATGAAATGGTAGGATTATAACACTTGCAAAAGATTCTATGCACAGTGTTTTCACATCACAATTTTTGCTTTCGGGTGACCAACTTCGATATCCTTCAGTAGTTCGAAAATAGCAAAAAAAAAATGCACTGCTCCAAGAGTGTCCAACCTAATGAAGTAAAATTTTTTAGAAGTAAATCTGGATCGAAGAGTAGAAAGGGGATAGCCAGTACATGTGAAATTAAGAAATTATTAAGTTGGATCGAGAATAATTTATCGGATATGTGGATACAAATGCATAAGAGATGACAAAAAAAGTTATTAAATCTATAATTATCTTCTTTAATTATTTCTCAATGAAGTTAAAGAATGAAAGAATTAAAAATACACTTAAAAATTCAAGAAACCTATATTATTGAGGGAAATTATCAATGAGAAACTAAACGAAAATAAATTTGTATAGTTTACTGAAGTTACTTGTTACTCTAACCTAATACAGACGCTAACCAAGAAGACTGAGAGGATGACAGATAAATCACGGGAATACATTTCTCCAAAGATAGTTAGCTTTCAGTTGCACATTTTTTACAAAAAATGCGAATTTTCATAGAGGAAGGATGATACTTTGGAATGATATGCTCAATACTTCATCTGCTGTTCTCTTCCTCCTCTTTTTCCTCCAGTTTTATTCAATTCAATCTAATAAATATCACTGTTGAAGAGGCGTCATTTTTTCTCCTTCACTAACACTCATTTTTGATGGAGCAAAATTACCTGAACTGTGCTTGGAACACGTTTCGGATACACTTATCTATTTCATTCCAGTTTGAGTGTGCGTGTATGCATGCGTCCCACTTGTACCAACAGATCCTTCCTCTATAAATGATCGCAACTTTTCAGATCATTACATTGAACAATTAGCAACAATATGTTTATAATACGGACCATCAACATTATAGCTATTGCTGTTTCGATTGGAACTATTTTGGTGGCATTTTTCTATATTCCGCTAATTATCATGAAAATAACCGAAATAAACGACAGAGTAACTTCATTATTACGTCAGAAAGCCTCCACTATTCTTCTCACTCGCTCTGCAGGAAGTCTAGTTATAGTTCCAAAGTCACAAAATGAATAAGATCATCACTGCTTGTTTTCGTACATTTAAAAAAAATTGTCATAAACCTAATTGATACAATTTACAAATGATTATTTAAATTTCCTTTATTTATTCCTGAAATTAAAAACGGCAACAGAAACTATTTTAGTTGAAGCTGGACTCAGATGAATTCCGTTTGATTGCGAATGAGACTTGGAAACAGTTGGTTGAAGTGAGAGGATTAAACAGAGAAAAAAGACAGGTGCTTTACTTTGATCAAATAATGAGCCTTACTTTTCAAATCCATCACATTTTTCGACGACCTCGAAAAATGGAAAAAATTTCTCATAATTGTCAGTCACTCGGTTCACTCGTATGGCCGGTACAAGATCCACCATTATTTGGATTTTGTCATTAAGTACCTATCTTTGCTTTTATCTCTATATAAAATATAATTAACTGCAGTATGATTCGCAAGAAAAAATTTACCCACTTCACAATGAATATTCCAAACCGGACGCTTATATGCAACAATTAATCTGTGGTATATCATTTTTACATATAATTACCATAATTTTCATTTCCCAAATTTCATTTAAGATTATACTAGTCTGCTGGAGCACAGAAATTTAGTACAACATTAACCAAAAGTTATTAGTTTTTTTTCATTTTTCATATCTGACTTAAATTTTAGAATGTCAGATATTGATCGCCTGTCCTTCAGGACCACCAGGATTGCCAGGAAAACCTGTTAGTTATCCAATTTATTGAAGAGAAAAAGTACTGAGAAAATCAATTATCTTGATGATTTTCAGAAAACTTTGTTTTTCAGTCCAAATTATAAGTTCTGCATTAGAACTACAGCTCCTATAATTTCATTCTTATTTTGATTCATTTTATGACAGTTCCTTTCACATAAAATTTACAGGGTAAAGATGGTGTGCATGGTGAGTCAGGGATACCTGGAACTCCAGGATTGCCTGGGAATGCCATTCCAGTCACAACTGATTACGTAACTTTTCATTAATATGTAACACTCGCGGAAATTTCTCTAAATTGCTAATCAAGATTTTTAAACTACGACTAGTCAAGGGCATTACCTACAGTTCATGGTCGCGTTATGGAAAGTTTTCTGATTGTAGAGTGGCAGCTGTCGATTATGTCCCCAGGGTCCACGAGGTCCACCTGGTGCACTAGGACAAGAAGGCATTCCGGGGGAAGCTGGGTCACAGGGACTACCAGGACGTACTGGTGAACCAGGAAGAACTGGTTATGCAGGTAGGACATGTCTTTTTTTGATTTTAGGCTATAAATTTTGAATGAGAAAAATTTGGGGTTAAGTTGCAGGTGCTCCTGGAGTAACTGGCGAAACGGGTGCATCCGGCAGACCTGGTGAGCCAGGATCCACTGGATTAAATGGAACACGTGGCCAAAAAGGTCCACCTGGGAAAAAAGGTGAACCAGGTATGATAGGATCAAAAGGTATAGATGGATATCCCGGATCATCAGGAAAAAGAGGAAATGATGGTCTGTTATTTATAATTTTCAAAAAGTAATAAAGGATGATCTGGGATCCACATATTATATACTAAACAATTAAATAAATGTTTAGGTGAAGCAGGACCACAAGGTCCGCCAGGAAAACACGGTCTTCCTGGACAATCCGGTGCAGTAGGTATAAGAGGTCGTCCAGGCATGCCAGGTGAAGATACACAGTACTGCTCATGTCCACTTCGCATGACAGGTGACAAAAAATCATCGTATGGACAAAATCCGGTAACCGATATTCAAAGCCAAATATCTTTTCCATCGTATACTAAGCCAACCAGCTACGATTCAGGTGGTGATGTTCGTGGTGATAACGACGGTGATGGTGGTGCTGATTATGAAAAGAGAAGCAAAAAAGTTTAAAAAAACTGCTTAAATGTCAGTAACATTATTACAATAAATTTGTTTGTCGCAATATTTCATGTTTCAAACACATCGCAAATTCACAAAATCCATAAAAACAAAGATGTCGAAAGAAATTTCGGAATGACGATGAATAAGTTTTTCAAAATTTAACAGCTTCCGAAACACATTCTGAATTCATTTTCACTAATATGGACGACAGATCGAAATTAATTTCTAAATAGTTTAGAAAAGGAAAAGATATGTGATATTTCTACAGAATTTATAATCTCAGTACGTTTATTCCCATATCATACTTTGATTATTTACAGGAAGACATTCGTCAATCACTAAATCACACCCAGGTGAGATGCAAAAGAGAATCAATTCTGAACCTAATACTGACCTCCGATTTTACTTCGAATATACTCGTAAAGCTGCAAGAAAAACAATTTCATCCTTTTCCTTCTAACAAGCAATGCTGCTCATGACGCATTCAGTCTAAAACTTATTTGTTTCAACAAATCCAACTACGACAACACCAGTTTATACCAAATCGGTCTCATAGACGAAAGTAATAAATCAAAGTAAGAAATCCCTTAGAAAAGTTCCATAAATTCACACGAAGAGGTTCCCGGCATATCACGGCTGGCCGTTGTTTGTCGAGTATTTTTTTTTTCTAGACGGTGTGCACTTTTGGTCAGTGACAAGCGGATAGGTGTGGATGGTATATTGTGGATTTTCACAGGTACTTAGTTATGTGTAACAGTGATTGGAATTGGGAATTTAGAAATTGGATACCAAGTCAATTTGCTAAGCGAATAGCAAGAATTCGTGATTTTAGCCGTGCAGCATCATTAAAGATTCTTGGACATAAAATCTTGTTGGTCATTACTTTTTACTCTTTTATATTTTTACTTTTTACTTTTTTACATTTTAACATATTCACTCTTTTCGTAGTCCGCTTTATTGCAATTTCATTAACGCTTATTGGAAATTATTAATTGAGTGATATATAGTAAAAATGGACAGAGAAAATGACCCATTGAGAAGGAAAGACGCAAAGAAAGCTGCATTTTCTCGCGGTCTTTATGAGTTATCGAGATCTCTGTCATCTCGTTTTAACATGCTGTCAATAACGACAAGTGAGATAGCTTTCGGTTTTATGTTATGGTATTCTCGTAGTGCCCTTTAAGTTATTGCAACCATAAGGCGATGTATACTTTGTGTTAAGACAGTTTATCGCTCCAGTAAATCTCCGTTTTGGACAGTCGATCTCCAGTTGAACTATTCATCAAAATGTTGGTGCGCGTTTTTCATATTTACAGTAAGCGCTGACTGGTAATGTATTATTGGCTTTGTATTATTTCAAAAGAAATAAGAAATAAATTCAGAATATAGGAAGTTGAAGTTTTATTAGGCTGTAGAATGATATAATGGACCAAACGTAATTGTGGTCAGCACTGTCACTAATCTTCTATTGTCAGTTTTTTATGGTTTGCAGGGATTGAAATTATCATCGCTTAATAACTACTTATCTACTGTTATAAGTTATTGCTTTCATAATGGTTTTGTTTTTCAGATGTGATGTCATCGAACTTCAATCCGGTATCACCTGTGGGATTGGCAGCGAAGTGTGCAAATGCGATTACAGGGACTGATGGGGGTGCGCTGGTTCTATCGCAGTTTCGTTGTAGCCCAGGTGGTCAAACGCGATCGCAGTTGTCAAGTACTGGTACACAATTGTCACAATTGCCTAGTCCAAGTAACCAAGTCAGATCTCAATTGCAGCAAGTTGTGCAGTCCACACAACGTCCGACAAGTTCTGATGCATGCGCTACAATCACTCAATATCTGATGATGTATCATACGGTAATTATATTACTGTAGATTTGGTAGGCTTTCAAACTTTCACCGTCTGGAAAGTATGTTTCCTTTTCTTATCGTCTTAATGGCTTTGGCAAAGTTGTCTTTACATAACTGAGTATCTTCATCATATTTCGGGAAAAAATGATATCTTTTGTCCAATTTCAAATTGTGAGTACAATTTTTTTAATTTTAAAAAATTTAATTCTGTAAAATTAAATTCGCCCGATTAGTTAAGCTGTGTATAAAACTGACTGAGCGAAGAATTCATGAAGTTCTTTATGAAGCATTTAACAGCCAGTATCAGGTATTTTTAGGGCCGAGATGAAGAGTTTAGTCGCAAAGCTATTGAAAGTCTGATTAAAAAACTAAAAGATAAACGTGATGAATTGGATGCACTAATCACCACTGTAGCATCACATGGGAAGATTTCTCCGAAATGTATCACCATTCAGCGTACTTTGGATGGACGATTGCAGGTAATAAATATATTTTCAATTCGTTCATTTTATTCGGTTCGATTTTACATAATAATATGATATGCGATAGATGTATCTCTTTCGATTTTAATGAATTGCATATTTTCTTTGACCCTTTTTAACAGTGATTTTTCCCCTTTTTTATATTTTAATTGTTAGGATCTGACAAGTAATTATTAAAAACTGTTATATCATAATCATTCACTTTTGTCTTCCTTTCATTTTAATTATATAACTGAAGGTCAAAATTTATTTAATCAGCAAAGTAAGGAATTTAAGCAGTTCAAACTTACTAATTTTTTGCAGGTGGCTGGAAGAAAGGGCTTTCCGCACGTCGTTTATGCACGTATTTGGAGATGGCCTGATTTGCATAAGAATGAGCTGAAACATTTGCCAATTTGTCAGTGTGCATTTGACCTGAAATGTGACCTTGTAAGGTTTTGTGCATTTTATATAGCTGGAAACATCTATAAATGAGTTTTGATTTCTTTCATCATAATCATTTTCCTTCCCAAATCTTATCAGTTCACCATGAAGCTGTTTGAAGGTTTGCGTTAATCCATATCACTACGAGCGTGTTGTTCCGCCAGGTATCGGCACCATTGATTTGTCTAATTTAAAAATTGAACACCGCTCCTCATCACAAGACGATTCAAATACATTGTCTCCAGGAAGTACAGGAACTAATGATGATTTGTCAAAGTAATGTTTGAAAGTTTCTAATAATATGTGAACAAATTTTTTTGTTAATGTTACTGATTTAAAAATGAGATAATATGTTTGTTTGATATATTTGACTTAATAATCGTGATATATAGTCTGTATCGCCAAAGAGCGCAATTTTCAGGAAATGCTACATGTCGCAGAATTTTGTAATTACACTTATTCGAAGCTTTATCAAGTTTTCATAATTCAGTATAGTTGATATAAGTTAACGCACTGTTTTTATTATTTTGACTGGACATTCAATCATTCAACCAGACATTTATTCAACCGGACATGAAGTTACAGGAATCCAGTGCTTAATGAGAATGATGGTTGGACCACAAAGACGCTTTCATATGCGTCAACATTGCGTACTCCTAATGTTATCAAAACAGGTGTCATCGCAAAAATATTTTTCTTTTTCATTGTATTGAAAAGTGTTAATTGTTTTTGCACTGAAATTTGTCGACACTGTAAATCACTGTAGAGACGAGAACACTGTCTGGTGGTGAGCAGCATCCATATAGCAGCTCCAGTGTCTGTATGCCACCAAATCAATCTGCTTGGAATAACAGCGAGCAAAAAGCAGTTGCTACAGCAGTCACAATCCCATCACAGATTCGTAAGTCTGCTTCAATTTTATAAGAATTTATCTGCAACACTGTTTGTTGTTTTATCTTCGACTCTCTTTATTCATAAGTTAGAAGTTTTATACATTTCTTTTTTTGTAGCAGCAGTGATAAATTCAATTCCATTTCAATCTAGCTCCATACAACCGTCAAATAGCTTTCCAACTCAGTCTGTTAATGTGGCATTGAATCCATCGTTACAAGTATCTTCCTCATCAGCATTTAATAATTCGCGTGAGTGATATTATAAAATTATTTCTTATATTTAGCTCCTATAAGTTTATTGCTTGTACCATTTATTGTTTAATAAATAATGATACAATTTAAGAATGAGGTTTATTTTTTTTCCGCATTTTGACATGTTTCATATGTTTTTTTACCGACAATTTCATTCTGTGCTTAAAAAAAACGAATAAAACCTATTTCTTTTGAACGAATAGAACCTATTCCTGTGCAGATCAAATTTGGAAGTATCTATTACATTAACTTGTCATTGATGGAAGATTTTTGTAGTCACTTCTCATTTGTTATTAATTTATTTCTGTTCAAGATCCGGCAAATTGGTGTGTCATTTCTTATTATGAGTTCAACACAAAAGTTGGTGAAACATTTGCTGTGAGTGCACCTGCGGTCTACATTGATGGAGGAGTTGATCCATCTGCTTCTGGTCGTTTTTGTTTAGGATCTCTTTCCAACGTTCAGCGTACTGATGAGAGTGAAAGATGCAGGTTAGTTGATTTGCCATTTATTTTCGTCACATGAACCGTGTTTCGAAATTTCTTAAGTTTTTATAAAATGTATTTTTTGCAAAGTTGCGTTGCAAATATCGAAATGAAGTTTGTTGTTATTTATACTGTTATTGACAAGAATTGTTGTGTCCTAATGTTGTATGGTTATCAACAGGAAGCATATTGGTCGTGGGATTCGATTGGACGTGAAAGGAGAGGGTGATGTTTGGTTGACATGCTTGTCGGATCGGCCAGTTTTTGTTCAAAGTTCGTATCTCGATCGCGAAGCAGGGCGGGTTCCAGGCGATGCTGTGCACAAGATTTATTCCCAAGCAACATTAAAAGTTTGTGTTTCAAACTAATTTCAAAGACTTATTCTGAATCACTTCTTGAGCAAAGTATTGTTTGTTATTCTCTTCGATAAAATGTATGCTTTGGAACTTTCTATTTCATTGATGGATATGCGCAACTATATATTTCGTGCTTTTCGTTTTAGGTTTTCGACTTGCGTCAGTGTTACCATCAGCTACGACAGCAGAATATGTACCAGCTGATAGCCGCAGAAATACTGAATAACTCATCCGACAATACAAGAAATCCATTATTTGGAATGGACAGAAAGTCAGCGGAATTTGCTGGTCGTTTAAATCAGGTTAATCTTTTATCGTTTCATTCTTTTTTTTTTTTTTTTTTTTTGATATTTCATGCAGATTTCAGCAGCAATCCCACTATAATTTCTGGAATTTAACACTTCTTGATTTGCTTTGGGTTCAGCAATTTCCTCTAATATGTAACGAAGATTACAGTTTCAAAACTCGAGATAGGGAATGAATTTTTCGGCATTTCATAATGTCATCAGGATGTTGAATATTCATATTTGATTATTTTGTTCTTTATTATTAATACTTATTTCATTATCATAGGTTATTTGAAAGAAAGGACTCGATTTCTTTATCAATTTTTTTAGAAGCATTGATGCATCTCACAGTTGCACCGCACTGGTTTTCAAGCTTTACTGTTTCAATATCATTTTAAATCAATATTGATTTTTTTTTTAGGCTGCAAATGTCGGTGTCGACGAATTGCGGAACTTGTGCTCGCTAGCAGTATCTTTTGTTAAAGGATGGGGACCAGATTATGATCGTAAATCAATTAAAGAAACACCTTGTTGGATTGAAGTCCAGATAAACAGGGCTCTTCAATTGCTTGATGAAGTCCTTCATAATCCAACTTTAAATAATTTTTCTTCGTCTCAGTTGTAAAACTTATCCACTATCATTATAATGTGATATCCCGCCGGTAAGCTATTACTTTTATCTATTCATTTGCCGATGAATCGATATGAAGAGAAATTGCGTGTATTTATTTGCTAATGCGAAATTTTAGATTACTTGGTGCATTCGTTATCGAACGAAAAGAATGGATAATATGATGCAGCTGCTCTAATCTGGTGTAAAATTCTTTTAAAGTTTGTTTTCTAAATTTTATACTTCAAGAACCGCTCCGTGAAATCTTTCTTCCTTTTTGTATCGTATAATTAATGTGAATATATCTTCGGAATTTAAATTGTTTATTTTGTTTTGTTTTAATGTTTTTGCATCATAGGATGTACCTCCTTTATCCTATGCTCAGAAATTCTTTTCCTCAAATTTTTATTCAGAAAATTTCATAAAAAAGAAAAAATGATTCATCAGCTATTCTTTAACGGTAAGATTCGACGATGAATTTACAGAATCTCTTTTTGGCACATCTGTTGGATTATGGAAGTAATACATTTTGTCAGTTATAATAATTTTTCATTAACAGCATCGATTGTCATTTAACGTAATAATTTTTAATAAGGTTAAAAGCACTGTTCTAGTTCCATATTTCACTACTGAGTTCTTTCTCTTTTTTGTACCGTTGAGTTTTCTTTTTTTCAGAATGATAAATGTGAAAAATCACCACTAAACAATGAAATACGTTCAAGTTAAATTAAAGTCTCTGACGTATGGCTTTATCTATATTTTCGTCCAGTTAGGAAACGAGGATAATGTTTTCAGGTCAAGCATTAAGATCCAAGTTCTGAAAAAAAAAAATCCAAGATTCTCCAATCTGAGTAATGTATATGCAATGCTACATCTTCGTTGTAATTAGTTTACCTTTTTGTATGTTTCGTCTGATTTATTCCGGTTGACTTTGTATGGCTCTTTTCTTTTGTTAATAAATAAATTTACTGCTCTGTAAATAAATTTATTCTTTATGCGAGGTTCAGTATTACGCGTAGTGTTTGTTCACATGCGTTACTCTTGTTTTCGAACGTGCTGGAATGATGTAACAAGATAGGTCGAAATATTTTACCGCTAGAAATATAGCGGACAACATTTGATGTCTTACCTGATAATATTTTTCCAACGAAAATAAAATAAGCATCATATATTTCTGTCCTTGCTTTTGAATTTAATTGAAAGCCATCGGAATCACGCATGGTGCATTCATTAAGTTGATTATACCAAGGAGTTAAGAGTTCGTGCGGTTATCCTTTCGCTGCTTTCCGGTTAAGCAACAAAAAGCTACATTTTATAATATATCATTTATTTATTTTTGGAGTTATTCGCTAGGTCATCGGTAGTTTTCAGTACTGTCGACCCAGATTTGATTGCGAATCCATGTTTGAGTCTAATTCATTCTTACTAAAACATGTCCGAGCTACCCGAATATACATTTACTGTAATTGCTGGATCGGTAGTGCCTCATCGATGTTGAAATAAACCATGATCTGTTGCTGGATACATTCCATGTCCTGCCCAACTATGAAAAAGAAAGACGGATTTATTCTATGAGATTCTCATGTCATCTTCCAATGTCTAATAAAAATCACTTCTTTCGTCTGGTCATTGTGGATGAATAGATTATAGCTGAAATTGGTATTAAAAGTGAATTGATCCACACTTTCAAATTATTTTTTTCTTTTTTTGAACAAATTAGCACACATAAAGTTAAGTTCCTACTTTTCTTATTTTGAAATATGTCCTTGACATACTCAGAAAGCTATTCAGTCATTATTGTGTAAAATAAGAACACAAGAGTTTCTTAACTGGAGAATTATTTTAAAAACAAATTTTAAAGCGATTTAATAAAACTAAGAAATTTTCAATGTCACTATAACTTGAAATTAAATTTATTTGTATGCTGTAAGAAGTAATAGAGATGCTAATGTAATTTTCAAGTGTTTACATCTAGGGTATACGTATCAATTTTTGAAAAAAAATCTGAAAAAAACAAGTAAGGCATCTATATCTGTATATTTTTTCAATTGTCGAACTCAAATCTTTCGTAAAAAACATCTGTTAAAATCTTCTTGAGCATGACAACGGCAAGTAAATGTTATTTCCAAAATTTGTAAATTACAATTCCCGAAACTTTCCCTATTTTTCGCAAATTTTCATTGAAAATTTAGACTTTTTTGATTTAATGCATTATCCCATTATCCGAAAGATATTATATCCTGTCTTATCAATTTTTTTTTTTTCTTACCACAATAAAGCAAAAATGGGGGGAAATAGAACTTTATTTTTATAAAAAGAATGATAGAACAGAATGAGGAAGAGTTAAAACACTGGTTATGACTGTTCTTATCGCAAAATAAATTTGTGACATGAAAATAACCATGACGAGCATAAAATTAAACAGCTCATTTCGTTATGAATGATAGTACTAATTGTATCGAGCATTTCTTTAAAGTCATTAGTATTCGAGATCTTCAACGGATGATTTAACCATTTATGTCAATCAATACATGTTTGTTTTTTCACCAAGATTTTTGCGTATTGTAAGTCGTCTGGAAAGTAAAGGAGGCAGGCATGTGCGATGCATCGTGCATCAGAATTAGTTAGATTAATATCTCGCATATTCCATGGGAAATTGAATTCCATTGTATATTTTGTGGTACGTTTTGGGATGCAAAGATCAGCACCATAAAATAATATACGTTTGAGGAATAATTATTTAATTGTTTTACTTTAGTAATAAATGAAGAAGGAAATCACAAATTAAGACGATATATGCAAAGACTGTTCAACTACTTGGTCGAAATCTTTAAAGCGATTAAAAATTTGGAAGTCGTAGAAATTGCAGTAACATAGAGGACAAAGTATATAAATCTCAGATACTTTCGTTTTGTTAAAAAATGGCTATCTAATAAGCTACATAATAAATTAGATATTTTAATAAATTACGAAGGCACAATAAATTACATATTTTTTGAAATATTCTGCACGAAAATCACATTAAATCATTCTTCACATTGATTTATTCGTTAATTTACTTCTTGCCGATATTACTTATTTTGAAACACTGCTACTGTCACATTACTATTTAAAATTTGATTTTCTCGATTGAAATTCATGCATTCAATAAAACTTCCAATGATTATTCCTTTTTAAAACTCAGTTTAGAAAAATATCACTCGATCGAAATCATTTATTCATAAGAAACTGTGCAGAACGTTAGCGACCTCCATTCATACTAAAAAAACAATCGAAATCCGTAAGCAAATATGCGAAAAACAAATGGATAATGATAACTGGAATTTGTCTAAATTGCGATATTTGTTGCAGTGAGTGAGTTGTTACAAATTTTAACTTCATTTTCCACTGGATATAACACAGTGTATATATGTCTGGCTTCTATTATTCACATTTTGATTGTCACCACGGACCTTAACTATAAAATTAGTTATAAAACAGAGTGGTACATTAATCAAACAATCAAACTATCAGTCCAATTGTTCGAAGCGATTGGACTCAGATTTTGACATCGGCATCGCTGCTTTTGATAGACAGAACTAAATGCGCCAAAAAATTTTAATAGAATTAATTCAAATTTCGATAGAACAACATCAAGCCCTAATTTTCTTCAAAATTGTTTCAGCTTCAAATAAATTTCAGTGGCTATATTTTTCATGCACAATAGAATCAACATGTTAGTTTTGGCTTGGACCATTGACATGAAAACAATTTTTCCCTTTTCTCCCCATGGAATTTCGAAGTTTGAAAAGCAAGTAAAAGGAAATTGATGTGTCAGAAACTATTGATTTCTGTGCTCATTACTAATGAGAAGTGGTCCCCAATTTTTCGCGAGGTGAATGGCAATCTTGAGGTTCAAGACTAGCTTGAGATGATTTAATCGATTACACTATGACTATTTTCGACTTAATGAAGAGATAGCAGAATTCAAGACTAGCTGGTTCAGAATTCAAGATTACTAAGCTGGTTCATTCCATATATTTTATTTGTACGTCTTGTTTACTTTCTAGGCCAACTGGAAGTGTTATTTCCAAATAAGCATTCCAAATAAGTATTCATACTAAGAGCTATGACGGACAGTTGGCAGAAACTATCTTTTAGAAAAAATGAGGCTTTCTTAAACTAAAGTGAATTTTTGATAATTATATCTTAGGTATTAGATTTCAAAAAACGATAAATTTGGATAGCATCTGCACGCTGTAATTAATCTTCATGTTGCTTTGCGACCATTCATAAATATTCGCTATTGCAACAAATGAAATTCCACTTATCAAGCTGCAGTTGTATGCAGTTGTGTCAACAAAACAATTTAACCATTCAATTTCAAAAGAATGCCCCTCTATAATAACTCTTATTGTCCCAACTGTTTTCTCTGAGTTTAATGGGAGGCTGATGACGACTTCCTCTTTCGACGCTCATTTCATTTTGCTCAACTTATGTGCTCTTTTTTACGATGTTTTTCTTTAGCTAGTCTTTAGCCTTTCTATAAGCATTTGATCTTTCAACTTTGTCATTTTTATTATAGCATAAATTTCAACACAAAGTGTTGAAATCACTTTTTTTCCTTCAATTATCAAGCCTTGTCAGATTTCACTGCGTTAACTTACTTTGTAATATAATTTTAATAACGAAAGAATGAAAGAAACTTCGCGTTTCTCTCATCACCGCAAATAATTCATCAGTAGCATCATCATCATTTTCGTTCTTACACCAATACAGTACTAAGGTCATGTGACATTTGATGTTGACCTTCAGAGAAGGAATGCAAAAGTCGAACACGGAAATTTGTTATGCCAACACAAGAAAGATCAGTCACAACAAATTTTTTCTGTGTAACTAAAAAGTAGCGAGAAAGGCAATTTAACTGTAAAGCCATGGATTCATTTCCGAGAGCAACAAATGGATCATTTAAAGCAAAAATGAAATAAAACGGAGCGGGGATACAGGAAGATAGGGGTCAAAGAATTTTATTGCGAAAGCAAATTAGAGGTGAGAATGCTTTCTCGCGATTGAAATGCTCATTTGGAACTGAGCAATTTTGAAATTGGTCCCTTTCGATCCATCATTGTAATAGCAGACGACGAGATGTGAAAGAAGTATGGATAGAGGATGATGACATCTGAGATGTGCAGTACAGGAGAGTTGCTGCAGAACCAGTGCCGTTGCAGTTTTCTAGATTGCTTTGCAAGAAATCGATGAAACATATATATCCATCCATGCAGCTTATAAAATTCTTTATTCCTTCGCTAGAAGATGGTGAGATTAATGCCCCCTCACCTGTACATGTCACCAATTATTTGACACTAAACGGAGTAATTCCCTAACATGAACATTTTTTAGTAAGAAAAGTTATTTCTACCATTTGCAACCTAAAATTGAGTGCTCAATAAAAAAACTCTCCAATTTTATGAAGCAAAAAAATTACGGAAATAAATTTATTGTTTCATGAAAGCAGTTTGATCACCTTACAGAATACATCGCCTGCAAATGTCGCGACAG
Organism: Onchocerca lupi; assembly: GCA_028564675.1. Classification (NCBI taxonomy): domain Eukaryota; kingdom Metazoa; phylum Nematoda; class Chromadorea; order Rhabditida; family Onchocercidae; genus Onchocerca; species Onchocerca lupi. Next base: position 28,201 of record JAOVVO010000526.1, read on the forward strand.
CTGATGCAACGACGAAATTCAATGGGCATAGGAGAAAAAGTGCTTCATCTGATTAAGCTGTTCCGCCGATTTTTGTCGATTTCGATTGCAGGACTCAATTTGCTAATGATTTTTTTTTTAAATCGCTGCACTTACGGAAGTAATTTTCGAGTGCACATGAAATCACTTTTTCTATAAATTGATTTTTCGCTCAGTGAACTCAGTAATTGTGATTGATTAACATGCTGATGATTACAAGACTGATTTACTGGACTAAAAGTACCATAGCACTCAAGAATCTGCACTATTGCACTGTTTGCATGCAGTACTCACACTGCCCTTGTCGAAGAAGGGAAAGATGGAAAATTATATTGCATCTCAAATATTCATCAATCTCCTCAATCTCCCTAAATGCATTCCTGATAAATAAAAATTTTTTCCTATCTGCAAAAGATATATAATATTTAGACTTTTTGTTTGCTTAGGATTTTAACAAATTAAATCTCTTATTAATAATCGTTGGATTCAGTACTAATTATTTGTTTTGATGCTTTTCTACTTCTCTTAACAGTGAATTTTTCGGATCGAAGTCCTTAATTTTTCACATTTTTTCTTACTCAAGAAATGTAAATATATGTTTATTTATTTATAGTATTAATACTTCATTTACCTTCAATTTTATGCTTTTTATAGGCATAGGAAGCTAACATTAACCTATATCTCGTTTCATGGCGAAATTTGGTCCATCCTTTCTGATAAACAATAACAAGAGGTGAGTAATAGATATGTTATAGCTTTGAAAGAGAAAAGGTAGATATATCTTTTCCTTCCTTTCAGTTCTTTTTCGCCGCAAAATGGAAGCAGCTGTTAATTAGTAAGAAATTAAAGCAAGCTGTAGTGCCATGTCATTAAATCAAATAAGATTTCATACTTCACCAATGCATGTCTTTATTTTGTCCGAATTTGCTTCTTAACTCTGAATGTTCAAAACATATCATTTGTGTCTCTTCCGTATGTTGATTGATTGGAATGTTACGAATTTTTGATTTTCACAAATCATAAATCATATTTGAATTGCTTTCAAACTTAGCACAGTTGCGTGTGAAATATTTCGATGCACAATTTCGAAAATATGTCTGCTCGCTTGATTTAGCGGTGCACTAAGGCAGATCGGATGCGCGCTATATACCAATCTTTCATAAGGTCAGTAGGTGGGGGGAGGAGGGCTGATGATGCAGGCCGACTTGCAGTACTTATTCCAATAGCAAGCACATCTTATCATCACATCACATCGTCATGACGTCATTATTTTTGCTTTTGTTTCCAGAGGTGTTTATACTCTCATTTGGCAGCGAGACGGATGTTGGAAGAACTGCAAGGATTGCTCAGTTTGAATGATTGCTTTCTGGTGGGAAAGTTCCGTTAAGCAGCCGAACAAAGTGTCGTTCCTGCACTTTAAGTGGACGCTTAGAGCTAACTGATGAGAGTTGGAACCTGCCTGAAACGGCCCAGATGCACTCGCTCAGTTGAATGGAATCGATAGCAATCAATCATTAAAATAACATTCTTACTTTACCAACAGTTTTGATACAATGCGAAGACACGCAGAGGATGTACCAAAAGAATATGATTGATTGGCGCCACTATTTTTGCGTGATGACGATACAAGCATGCAAATGTTGCATTTCTTCCTTCACCGCCCAAGACACATACGCAGATGGACTGTTGGCGAAGTTTTAGAAGAGCAGGTCTTCTACTGCATTTGCTAGTTAAGATAAATTTCCCATTACTTGACATCTTCCCTATCTCACCATCGCTGAATTAGTAATTAGTGAAAGATAAAATATGGATGTAAGCGAAACTGGAAATGAAATCCATTGTTCAAAGAAGACATGCTCATCACTGTCCTCTTCTCATTGGTAATCGCGTTGCATATCTAAGGTCATCCGTTCTTTCATTCAAATAAATATTATTGTTGTTGTTGTTGCTACTACTACTGATATAAAGCATCATTAGTATCTGGTCTCTCAATAATCAATCCCATCTGATCTCATAAAATCTTCCCTCTTATTCAATTCTAAACTCTCCTACCTCCCATATTTATCTGACTCATTTAATTTTTTGTCCAATTTGTGTTGAAATGAAGTTTTTCAGTATCATCAGCATTCTCTTATCAGTCGAAATAATGCTTTTTTTCCTGGCCCGTCATTTGATTAATTTACTTTGACTTCCGTTTTTGTGAATATTTGCCTTCGGCTTTTTCTTAAAAATCAGTAATTTAAAGTAACTCACCATTAAGACTGCTTCATATTTTGGCTTTTCCAATTTCTAAAAATTAATTTTTATATGCTACTTGAAAAAACGTTCGCATGAATTGACTGTAAAAACTTTCAATGAAATTTTTAGAATTTTAAAGAAGGAAGGTAACAATCCATTTTTGACTCATAGGAAAATTGCTAACTTCAGATTGTTGAAGAAGATTCGAAATTTTCTCCAATTGAATTTGATGGAGAAAACGTCTAAAATTTGGAAATAATTCTGAATGTTATAATGAAGGATTGGTGTTTTAAGAAACGCATGATGTACTGCTGCACTAGTTTAAGTTTTAAGATATGATTTTTAAGAAACATAGTTTATAATTTGCTAGCTGAGATATTTCTCAAAAATATGGAGATATATGGAGGACGGGAGACATTCCATTATCATAAACTTTATTTTATTTGCTTCAAATTTTGGATAGATAAGATGGTCAAACAAAAAGTTTCGTTCTCATATCGCATTTCAAGTCTGATAGATGATTCAAACAAACATGTCATAAATTAGCAAAAGTCATAAGTCCTCTGTCAGAAGTCAACATAAAACATAAGGTATTTTTCAGTTTTATGACTCGGCTGTTCTGCTTGATACATTAAAAAGTAATCTGGGACGATTCTAATCTCTAATGGGCCAATTTTTGATGGCAAATACTTTTGAATCAATTTACTGAAAATAAAACTGAAGCATTGTAATGAATAAAGTATAACTTCTGCATTGGTAACTATGTTATTTTTGGATAAAAGTATGTATATTATGATTTTGTTTGATAAGGATTCGAATTATTCCGTATCAAATAATAGCTCCTGAACCACCACACATACTTTTACGCATGATAGCCATTGAAAAGTAGTTTACAATTATCTGATTTATTCTACTAACAAATCACCCTGATTTCTACCCTTAAGTTACATTGTTCCTTTCAAGCTAATCAAAAACCGCAAATCCTATTCGTCTTTCATTCATTCCATTAAATAATGTAACGAGAAAATAAAAAACCGATTTCTGATCAAATTCTTATAATGATTTATTTCTGGTATTTATATTGAGCATGTACGCGTTGTTAATATCAATCACAGGAGAATTTCTCTGTACTTGTGTCAATACTTGTAGAAATTTCTTACTGATCATGCACTCGTAGATTCTTTGTTACAATACTGCACTATCTAGCCTGTAGAAAGTTCCACTTTTTTCTACTCCAAGAAATGGATCACCATACTACATTGGATGTTGATTAACTTTCCACTTAAATGTTGAACTGTTGATTTTTATTTGTTCAATAAATTAATCACCAACCAATCTAGTATGGTGATCAATTTGTTGAACATTGACTTAAATTTAGTAAGCGCTATCTTACTGTTCATTTTAAGACAGAACCTAAAAGGCTTACCAAAATTGATTCATTGAATCTTCTTTTGGCTTCTCGTATTTATAAATCCGTGACCGATTTCTAGCGTCATATATTAGGGTTATATCCTAAAGTGTTGCAGTTTGTAATTCCTAATTTCAAATTTATCTTCATTTTTCCTGAGAACAAATATTTTAAAATTACTTTTACAAAGTGATTCAAAAAAAAGTACGGTTGGTAATAGTGAAGGAAACTAAATTACTTTAATAAGTCATTTGAATTTTGCTGAATGGAGCTAATGAGTGCAGATGAAATTGTCAATGGTTCATTAAAAACTATTCGTTGTTTCGTTGTTTCTGATTAACTGTTGTGGGAATATAGCAGTGAATAAGACATCCAATCCTCTAAGAATGAAAATTAATATAATTATGTTATTTTACAGTGTAAGTGAACGCTTTGAGGAAGTTGTTGATATGGTGTTCGACAAACCTCCTAAAGACAAGTACAATGCTGTTTATTTCATTTTACTACTTCACGGGATAGGCGTCTTAATGCCGTGGAACATGTTCATCACAATCGCTCCCTCTGTAAGTTTATATGATAATATAAGTTTGAAATCAAGTCTTCAGTTGAAATGTTTCTGGCCGGCGGAATGATAGTAAAAAACTTGAATAATATTGTTAATGATTTACTGGAAGTTGCTTGTTGTTTCGCACAACGTTGTTTAACAATGCTGAAGGAACATCACACTGAATAAGATATCAAGTTTTCTAAGAATAAAACTGATTTAAATTTTATCTTTGAAATGGACAAACATTGTGATGTAAACATTTTGTGTCACTAGCACTTGTTGTCCAAGATTTAAGTTCACTTCTATTCGTATCTCTAACATATAGATGATTGTAGCCGCAATTTAACCTTGAATTTCACGATTTCGAACTTGAGATATATTATACAGTGCAGTATATAAATTTGATAGTTTATTTTAAACAATGATGCATAAAAATAGAGGAATCACAATTGATGTTTTCTCGTGATGTTATTTTACATCGCTTTTCAAATGGCTGATATAAATATACTGCTTTGGTTCACAGTGTATAATTGCAAAAAATCGTAGGTACAAGTTCTTCAAAGCAGATGATCTGAGCGTTAAATGGGGTCGAAATCAAAAATTTAGACATATGAAGTTATAGAAGAATCCACATATGAGTACGGGAACATGCAACGCATTATATTATATATTGTCATCCTAGATTATAAATTACTCGAAATTTTGAATAAAATGATTCGCTTCAAAAACCTCAAAATCCTTATGTCTCATCATTTGAATTAAAAAATTCCAATATTCTTGTGGAATCATTGTTTAAATCTGCAAAATCCCTCTCCGTGTTATCATCATATTTCAAAAAGCATTTTAATTAAAATGTGCTGCAGAAACCCGACATTTCGAGCTATTCACTTATTATAAGTTATCGGCTTTCATAGAAATCAATATTTATTTCTTAAAGATCATTTCTTTTAACGTTTGTTTAATCTATCTTAAACTCATTTGGCTATCATTAAGCAAAAAGGATTCGGAAGCTGAAAGTTATAACTGAAAAAGCCTCTTATTAATACTTGAGATGAAAAGACTGAAATTATTGGCTTTACCAGCTAGTTTCAGTACTACGTGAACTATAAATTCGTGGAAATGAATGCCGATGGTACGGTTCATAAAAGTGATTATGCGCTTCATTTTTTGTCATATCTTGGTCTTGCTTCACAGATACCGAATTTGCTACTCAATCTGATCAACTTATTCGTCCAGATTAAGTTTGTATCTTTTGAGAACATTCATTTCTTACTTTGTGTTTGTACTATAAATGCTTCACATGGACTACAGCGAAATTAATTTTCAATTTGTTCAAAAAAAATAAACTGATGAAGGTGATAAATAAATGGTAGTATTCTAAAAGATAGCATTCACAGTCCAGTCAAATTATCCAACGCAGGAGCTGTTTAAATTTGGATAATTTGATCGGTGGCTTCCCATGTATCTGTTGTATTGGTAATTAGACAATCTTCATTGTCTCTAATGACTATTTTTAAGTGATAATCTAATATGTTCGACAATTATGTCAATAGAAGGGAATAAACTAGGATGAAAATGCACTGGAAGTACCTACTTTAACTCATCTAATTATAGCATTTAGTTTTTATGGAATTCTTGATTTTTTTTGTAAATAAACTTGTCTGCAACAATTTATAGAGGCGATCTCAGACGACGAATTAGCTTTTCGCTTTTTGTTTTGGCGGTTATCACTCTAATAACTCTCATATTCACTCTTATTAATACTTCTCATAGTAAGTTTTCATTTCCTTAACGAACATTCAATGTTCCGAATTATAACTTTTATTTTTGCAGTTTCTTTCCTGAATGGAATGATTTTTAATCTTCATTTAATCCATTCTTTTCAGTGATCGGTGTGTTTTTCTTCATTACCATGATCACAGTGGTGTTATTAAATGCTGCTAATGGTGTTTATCAGAGTTCACTTTATGGTTTAACTGCCACCTTTCCGCCTCAGTATACCAATGCATTGATACTGGGCAACAACATATGTGGTACATTTGTGTCCGTCGTAAATATCATAACACTTGTTGGTGAGTTACATTTTATCCCTAGATTCTTCTTTTATGATTAGAGGAATAATAATGATAAAATTAATTTAGAACTTATGGCTATATAACTTCGATCTTTGCAAATTCAGATACACACTTTTTGAGTGATGATTTTAGGAGGATTTCTTTAAAGTCATTTTTGATAGTTCACAAGAGCTATATTAATAAACTATCATTGGTGTAACTATAAAACGATAGTAACAAAAAAACAAAGCATGTTTTGTAATTACGATCATGTGTTTCAGTTGCAAAAAATATATGGATGGCGGCTTTCTTCTATTTTTTGATATCTTTGTTAACAGTTTTTGCTTGTTTTGGATCACTCTTCTTACTACAGAAACTTGTATGTTTGAAATTTTGCCGCATCTTTAGTTATTTTCAACCTTTAAGATAACTGGTATAAAATTTTTCATTATTTTAAAGCATGGTTTCAGGAGTTTTACAATTATTATATGAAAAAAACAAAAAATTATGATGACAAGAACGAACATGACGAAGGCCAACACTTACAAAGAATCAGCACTGTAGATGGAACTGTCGTGGATGGGACTGAAATGAATAGAGTCGTGCCGAAAACAGGTTTCAAGGCAAAACTAAAGTTATACGTCCAAATTTTCAGAAAGGTCATTTTCATTACTTTTGCATTTTTTAATTTCAATTTTTGATAAATTCAAGTGAAATAATTATAAACGTTATATACTTTCCTGATGGTATCGACTGTTTTTAAAATTTCTCTGTTACATTCTTCTAGGGATTTTAGGGAAAGTTCTTTTCTCCAACCGAGACTCAGCACTTAGCAAGAATGTCATCACTAAAACGTGTGAGATTCACAGATGTCAATACTTGAATACGACTTAGCACAGAGTTGTTTTTTACTCTGTAACAAATTGATTTCAAAATATTAACACATCAATCGGCTAGATAAGACAATTTTTATTGTAATTGATGGGCAGTTTTTGCTACTTAAAATGAATAAATATAACCGAGCACAAAGTTTTTTTTTTTTAGTACCCTAAACACAAAATTATTTTTCGGAATTCTTCATTATCTCGAGCATTTGTTGAATAATCTGCTGATTCACTCTCATCAATCAAAAACTTATTGCCATATTCGAAATTCAATTTGCGTGGTGTACTGTTAAAGAATTAACACATTTTCAGATTTGGATTCAGTGTTTCAATATATGGTGTATGTTTTTCGTCACATTAACGTTGTTTCCAGTTGTAATGGCGGACATCAAATATTATAGTGAAAGTGGAAAATATGATTTCTTTATACCAGGTACTTTTTTTACACTGCCCTAATCCCTCATTTTTTCACAGATAAACAAAATCATAGCGGTGATGCTGGTTAACTGATAATGATGATAAATTGTAATGACTACATTAATCAACTTAGAGAAAACTTGGTGAAAGGCTCGAATTAGTAATATGTAATAAATTTGAAAAAATAGGACTGATTCAGATAACCCCACAGAAGAGAAAATTTATGTTGGATGGTAGTAAAAAACATTTCTGAGAATTATCAAACACTCCGCCATCCTGTTGGTTTATTTTGTCATTGAGTTAAACTCATGAATCTTTTTCATAAGGCGATGTATTAAACGATCTAGCCAGTTTTTGTCATATTTCTAGTCTCGCTTTTGGACACGTCTGCAAAATTCCATATCGGCCTCAAACAATATTTGTTTAGCTAAGTTCAAGTTATTAAATCTGATACTTCCGATGTTTAATTAGCAAATTTGTAGAAAAATTATTCACATCGGTTACAACATATCTGCTGTTCAATTTCTTTGCTGCTGCTGGGTCGTTTTTGGCTAATTTTGTGCAGTGGGTATGTTATTTGTAAAATGACTTTGGAATTATAAGTTATTTGTTTGAAAATTCTTCCCTCGAAAATAGAATTGAATTCATGATCAAAAATTTCAGCCATCACCAAAGTGGGTAGTTGTACCAGTAATGGCACGCATTGCATTCATCCCATTGTTGATATTTTGTTATTTCCGTCCTGAATACCGAACTTGGAATGTATGGTTCTATAATGTATGGATTTACATCATTTTTGCAATCATCATGTCCATCAGCAGTGGGTACTTCAGTTCCGTAATAATGATGTACGTTCCAAGGTAAGCATAACTTCGTTTTTCATACATACTACGAACAGTTTATGCTTTTTATATCGCATATCTTGATTACACGCAAACTGTTTTCAGAAATAAACTATTTTAACAAGGAAATTTATAGCCTTGAATTATTTCATTTAGGATAGTGGAACCATCCAAGTCAACAGTCGCAGGCATGATAGCAGCGTTCTTCCTAATCTTCGGTTTGTGTCATTTTCATTCCTTTAACATTTGATTTCTGAATTTATATGATTCAGAAAAAAAAAAAAGGAGTAAAGTTTCTTTCTTTTAATCTGATCTTTTAGAAAAGGATTGGTTCTGTAGAGAAATTATGGACTGTGTTAAAATAGAGAGAGTAAGCTATCAGACGTGGAATTATATCCGTATCGTTAATCTCTTTTGAAAGACCGATACCTGGCCTCGACAGATACGTGACTGAACCATAAACAAGACACATGATATAATAATGTGCCATTTAATTTTAGTGGGGAGTGCATTTTAACATTTTTTTATCTCATAAATTTCCTCTTTATGCAACACTTTTACTTTTGAGTCGAAATATGAGAAGTGGACTTTGGGAAATTACCCACATTTACAAAAAATCTTAAATGAATATTCATATTCTCTCTGTACATTTATAAACTATTAAAATGCGAAAAGAAACGCACCTTCATAAAAAATCTTACCGTTTTGAATAGTACATTCGTTGCAGGCATAACATGTGGGATAATGTTCACATTTTTCGTTTCTTGGTTCATCGACAGCGCAGGAACACTAAAAACTTCGGCTTCTTGAACTGATTTGATGCCTTATAAATAAATTTAATGTCTTTATTTACTTAGAAAATAAATTATACTAGTGATTTCGAATTTGTTCAACCCTAAAGTTGCCAGAAAATCTATTCTTAGGAAATAAACTTTGTGGATCGATGAAGTTTTCGTTACATGTGAGCTAGCGAATACTAACAAATGAATAAGTGCTACCTAGACATTAAGAGATCAAAAAGTAAGTACGGATGTAACGAACATGACATTATTATCGCATAAATGATTTATTGATAATACGGTAATGAAGTTTTGCTAATATTAAGGCAGAAATATGTTGGAAGCAGTAATGTCCAAAAACAAATTAGGGAACTAGCAAATTACGATTACTCTAGACATAAGAGCTAAAGAGAGGAAGCAACCGTGAAGAACTAATAATTTTATCTTTTAGAATCCTGAGCACTCGAGAATTGTACACGTCTCTGCGCATCGTTTATTTCAACTCGAATAATAGCAGGGAGCAATTTTAGCATAAATAAGGAAGACATAATAAATGAATGTGGAAATACATTTTAAATAATAAGTCACCAAATGATCCACAATGAAATAATCGAATGGTTTACTCTATACGTAATTATGCGACCTTCCGATTGTTGCAATCACTATGATGAATGAGTGAACAGCTCCAAATATCTTAATGCGTTAATATGCTATGCGGAAGAGTACCACAATAATGAAAGACGGGAATATTTAATAGTAATATAAAGCATAAATGGTACAATCGGAAATAAGAAGTGTGAACATACAGAAATTTTGCGTGTATGGTTTCAATTGTTCATATGAAACTAATTCCCTAAAAAGTCAAATTATAGCTACGAAGAGAAATGTCGAAAGTAATGCTTCAAGGTTTGTTACTAAGATGATGTTGATTGCACCGAAATCTTCTTCCTCTTCTTACATACAGAGCATAATTAAAATGACTCAAAAAGCGAAATTCAGATTACGACACAATAATCTAATGATTGCACACAGGGACTTAATTCAAAGTTTTTCAGAATCTTCTCCTTCCTATTCAGTCGCAGTCAATCATTCAGTGTTATTCTGCCTTATTGGCAATGAAAATCGCTTCTCTAATAATTGTTTAATGGATCCAAAGCGTCCTTTGAACTTCATGAAGTCATTATGACAGAAGTGCATTTGATGCACTAAAAGACCTTTGCAGTTACTGCCATCAAATGATGCTGAAATTTATGACTTTTGATGATATTGTTACCATATATACTCTTAGAAACGATAATGAAACACTGCAAAACCTGAATCTTCCCAACCCATTTTCGCAGCATAGAAATGAAATCAAATATCAAAATCACAACGTGTCCATTTAGCCTTCAGTGAGGGGCTATGACAGCGCTTTGTGGTATTTTCCGGTTGGTCGATGGTGTTGTGTGTAGTATTACGTTTTCGTGTATCTTTGTAGATATCACTTCGCTGATATCTATGCATTATCACTTGTTCCAACTTATTCTGGACAACTCTCAGTCCTAGCGGGATGGTAAATGGTAAGGTGGTTGTAACTGTGTGGAAAGCAAAGCAGAGCTCTTAATGACAATTACATTGCCTTACATTCCTTTTATTTTTATTTTGTGCCTAGTACGGTCTTGCTAAAATATGCTGAATTCCTTCTTAGATGCTTATGATTGATTTAATTATCAGCATGGATATGTTATGAGATATTTTCGCATTTTAGTGATGAAAGAATTCATCCTTTACAGTAACATTTCACCGTTACTTTGGCCTTTGATTAAGTAGAATTGTGAATATTATTTTTTAGGATTCGATATTGTTTCCTCTACAGATGAACTGATTTTTTGGATGTACTATCCAGTAGTGGATCCACTGATTTTTTTTTAATATTTCATTGTACATTTTATGAATACACTAAATGAAATGTTGCTATTACCATTAATGCTGGGAATTTAATTTGAAACTTAAAATAGATACTTTTCGTTTGTTATCTGAAACCTACCAGAAATTTAGTCTCCTGAAGTGTGGTAACTTCTGAAGTGTAATAGATTTACTAGTCGCGAGTTCATTTAAAACTTTATTAATGCACTTCGTCCAACCTCATTCATTTATCTGATACCTACCATTCCAGAATTTCCTGTATTTTATTCACTTTTCTGTATTTTATTTGCAACTTTTTAAACAAATTACTGTCTTAGAAGTTTATTTCCATGCCTAAAAATCCTGCAGATTTAACTTTAAATCCTTTAAAAATTATGGGATTTACTTACTAGTCTTGAATCCTTTAAAAATTATGGGATTTACTTACTAGTCTTGAATTTGACATGGAAATTATCTAATATCCCATTTCATCTCATTGAGCTCCATAATCACTGATGATAACATTACCAAATGCCGAGTGTGAGTATAGTTTAAATCAGAATAATTAGAACTGTTTCTCTCTTTATATAATATACATGCAGCCAACTTGCCATAATATTATTAATCAATTCAAATCTTTGCATTATATAATTTTTCATGAAAGACAAAATGCTTATACTTTTGCTTTCTCTGTACACTTTGTTTCACTTCCTTATTAATTTTTATAGATGTGTGGAAATTATCATCTTACTATGTGTTGATTCATAACACAACGTTTCTCGAAGGTTCCAAGTGAGCAAAAAAACACTGATATCTGTTGCAGACTAAGGCCGAGTAATCCTAACTACCATATTGTAATTAAGTGGAATAGTTTGACGAATGGCATAATTGACCTCTTTTGGGTATTATGCCGGATAATTCTGCAGATCACATTACCATTTACAAAATTGATTGACGAGCAAGTTTGACAGTGGGGAAAAGTCTTTTATTATATTTCGTCATTCTACCATTTTTAATTCTGCTCGCTAGTATCACGAAAAATAAGGATTTTTCTCTGCACTTCAAGTTTTTATATTTATTTAAATTTCTTTTTAGCTGCCGAACCAACTGGGAAGAAGAATAACCGACCTTTTTTCTCTTCTATTTTGAAAATCTTTAGTCTCAAAAATATGTTGAAAGGAAAGACGGAAAAAGGATCTGTTTTATTCTCAGATTCCATCGTGATTTCAAATGAACACTCTGTTATATCTTTAGATATATGCTAGAGAGTAGTCTTTCTTGTTATGGATTTGTACTTTTTTTGGTTTTAGATTTTTTTTAAAATATTTCTTTTATGGCAGAATTATCAATAATTTTCAAAGAAGTGACTTTGTAAAAATAATATAAGGATTTATGTCCTACTAGATTTACGGCATGTGCAAATTCATATAGTTGGGATCATTTCATTTTCTATGAAAAAGAAATGGTTATTTTAGGTGTACAATAGAGTATAGAACATGTTTTATTTGCTCATTGGAAATCAAGCTTTGAAAAGAAGTTTGTTTATGTGGTTATGTGAACACTTATTTATTTTCAAGACTGTTTTATTCTTTCTTTGTGAAGAAAGTTCACTATTTTCTGATGAAGAATGAAATATGTGATGTCAAGATTCATTTAACATTCCCACAACATTGTTTTTTACCTCCCAGCGGTGTGAAAAGTTTTTTTTAATAATCGTATTGGTAGGTAGAAAACTCAATAGAGGAGCTACCACTGCAGGTGCTCTTAGAAGAATAATATTTTCCCACTAAATTTTCCTTTCGAATAAATTTTGTCTATGTGATTTGGTTTTAAAAACTTTCTATCAAAATCAGTCAAGTGAATTATGTTAGAATACGTAGTTCATTTGACTAATTTTGATTCGTTTTTTGATAGGTCCAATCTAATTTACTTTTTATTTTGAAAAACATGTATCTAGCTTATTATCTTGATTTATTTTACTGCGGGGACGAAACTTCATTTGTTTTAGATTATTTCTGAATAAATGGATTACTCATCAAATTATGGGTAAATGACATGTTTGATGAGTAATCTGTTTATCTAAACTGTGCCATGACTACTTAATTTTGCTTTGTTTCGAATTTATTGTAAAATTTCAAAGCAGTTCTTACAGTTCAAATGCAATAGCCGATGTTGCGCTTTCTTCGGAGTCACATACATCCTGCTGGGGATTTCAGGAGCACCGATATCCGCGATTTTTTTGAATACACTCCTGTTAGTGATGTCTCATTAATTTTTTTTTTCTCTCTCAATTGTCTCTTGTAGAATATTATCTTTTTATAATTAATCCAATGTTGATCAATCTTTTAATTCCTCTTATTTGACTTTCCCCTTATTTTCTTTAATTCAGTAAGTTTAAAAAACTGTTTTTTTATTGGAATTGAAATCATGAACAATAAAACCAATGTTTTTCGCTTCATTGTAAAGTATTATGTATATCCCAATAGGTGCTTGTTTGATCCAGATTTAATAATTTTTCAGTAAGAGAAAAGCATTAGGAATCTTTTTCAATTTTACTTTCAAATCACATGCCTATCAAACATGTCTCTGATAAAAAAAAAAAAGCTTGTGTACATCATAATGGATTTTTATTTCATTTTGAAAGGAAGCAGGACCAAATTTTGCAGAGTTTGCGGCATGGATTCCCGCAGTTGGTATCGTCGTTGGCTTACGACTACATACTAGGTCTGATGGCAATAGGCACCAGTGATGGACAAGTTCGAATGTAAGTTTGGGCTTATTTTCATCGATTGTTTGATTATTCCGTACTGAAAAAGCAAAAATTTTCCACAAATTCTTGCTAATCTGAGAAATTATTGATTCGTTCAAAGAAATTATCCACTAAAAACGCAAATGTACATAGGTTAGGTAGTGTTTAGTATACAGGTGCTAGGAGTAAAGATGATAGCAATCTCTACTCGAGTTTACGATTTGTAATCGCCCGCAAGGATATACTTTCCAATTTTTATAATTGCGAAAAATAAATGAAAAATATTTTTCGCGTTTCCGATAAATTTTTGTGTACGCAGTTTCATGAACACAAGTTCAACTTTCAAACAACTGTCCGAACTAAAGTATTTTGCTGGTTTTTTTTTAAAGGGTAACCTGCTGGTGAAGAGTGTACTAGTAGCCAGAAATATTTAATGAGAGCTAGTTGAAGTCATGTTAATAACAGAAATATAGCTACAAATTATAAAGCAGTGGAAATAGACTGTCTGTCATATGTATGGCAAAATCTGTCCATTATAAGCCTAACAGCATTGCGTGATGTATGTTATTTCACGGCTGCTTTTGTCAACTAATTTCCAACTCACGCAACGTGTACCGCTGATCTTCTGTTATAAGCATAAGTTGTATATGAAATTTTCCAGATTATTTCTTGTATAAAGAACTCTTTTGAATTATACGTGCGGTGGTTTTGAGATCCTCCACATCACATCTCATGTTCTGACATATGTCATACTGTTAAGCTTTTATTTCACAGCCAATTCGATCATTCTCCAGTTGCTTTTTTTCTCTCACTTAGCTCAAGTTTTAAACATCAATACTCTGCCGAAATATTTCAACCCAATATATTTCATGTGGCCACAGAAGCAGTTTTTCTCGAGAACAACAGATATTCTTGCATGTTTCTTTTTTACGATTTCGACCTGAAGACAAGTGGTTTCCGTTGCCGTTCTTTCTCAACCGGAATAGGCTGCACTTTGAAAAGAAAGTATTTATTTTAATGAAGACCATTCTCAACGAATATAATATTATGAACGAGTATTCTAAGTTATTTTCCGTTGATCATATTCCGGCGACATTTTAAACTTTTTTCCGAAGCGTATTCAAATGGGCATGAAAAACTATACGAAAAGTAAATATCACGCTGACGCGCACTTTGTATTGGCAAGCTTCTTTGCAGCCGCATGAATACATGTCCATTTGATAATGGTAGCTATATAAAAGAAGAAAAAAAAAGAGACATTTTATAATCTTGACAGTAGTTACTGAACTTTATGATCCTTCGGAAACTAAATTGAATAACTCAAACCTTCGGCTTGTTTTCTTATCCTGCTGGCATTCACGTATATAAATCATTTTTGTATGTTAGGAAAGTGAATTGTTGGTCGATAATTCGAAATGTGCAATCGCATCATGATAGCAGAATATTAATATATGTTTCTCACTCTTAATCTGTTGTTGACCGATTCTTTTTGTCGAACAGTGCTGCATATGCGGTTTTGGTGAACGTAGAATCCATCATCCTTTTTTAATACTTTCTATTTTAAGAGTTGAAGCGGTTCCCAGAATTCTAGAAATTTTCTTATCTTCACTAGTAGACGTTCGAATAATTTACGTACAATTTTTGATTCGACTCAATAAATTATTCCGTAAAATGAACTTCTGTGCCAATGATTTCACTTATTTTGTTATACAGACGTTTGTTGTTTAGGGTTTTAGATAACAAATTATTTGCTACCGTTGATCGCGGGCTTAGAAAAAGATTTAGGATCAAATTAGCAAATCTTTTGAAGGAGGAAGGTATCGCGTTGAATAAAATTTCTCATTTCATACCCAGCGATGTGGAGTGATCTACAATTGATAGATATTGTATAGTAATTGGAAATTAAGTTGGTAGTTTCAGGCTATATGAAATATTCGTGTTTTGTTTAATAAAAATAGCGTAATTACAGATTTGGAGCAGAAAATGTGGAATGGAGTTCAACGACTCCTCGCAATACCTCCATTGCTCATATGTACTTTGCTGCAGGTCTGGGCACTCTTATTGTGCTTTGTTCAGATCAGTCTTTTCATAAATTTCAGGTTGCTGGTGACATAATTGAGCGCACCACTGCTACTACTGAAGACAGGTACATATAGGCTCTTTTCATTTAGATTTTAGAAAATTATTTTTCCTGTAATAAATCGGCCTTGAACAGTATCAAAAAAAGCACTGATCTTTGAATGTCACATCTTGCTATAGCGAGAGAATTTCAGCAGTTATATGTTTGGGTTTTCCAATCATTTTCATTATACTTTTAGATTGAAACGAATAACATGCTGTGAAATGCAAAATGTGCAAGATCCAATGAATGCCCGTCTATTCATTGGTACCATCACGGGTAACATATTTGGATTATGTGCTGTTTCGCTCGAATTCTCCGAAGTATTACTTTTTGAGGAAACAATTGTGAAAAGGTTGATAGTTGTGATTTCGAGCAGCATTACTTTTAAGATTTGTGAAATACATGTTCTTCCATGCATCTTTTACAAATGTTCTACATTCAGCATTAACTCTTCAAAAGACATTGGAAGGTCAGCTAATCAAATTATGGTGAATCCGACTGATGCTACTCAAGTCCTGATTGCATTCAACAATCATATCATTGTTCATTACAACTTATTGAGCAGTGAGGTGTTGCATCATTGGATTGTTCAGCAAGCAATTACTGTATGCCATTTATTTTCATTACTTTGTGGCCTTATTTTGAGCTTTATACATGCAATTGAACGTTGCATAAAGAAGTTCATATATTATATAATTTCTTGCCTTGCTTCTGAAATCATTTCGCTTATCAATTTTAGTTAATCGCTCAACCAGTAAATTGTCTATACAGTGTGTATCTCCATTTTTTTAATATGATATTGAAGTAAACAAGATCGCTTTATGCACAAAAGAGTTATTTTTTTAAATATATTTTAATATTACTCATCAATGTTTTGATTGAAAAACATGCGATTTCAGTTGTTTTGCTATTAGCCTTTAAAAAATTGAATACGACAACTTTTTTATTTATTTGACTGTCGATTTGTCCACATTTTTGCACTCTGCAGCAGCTATACCAGTTTTAATCTTTTAAAATTTATTAATTTACATTCTTCCAGAGTTTAGCATGGCATGTTAACGGAGAATATTTCATTTGTTCGCATAGTGATGGCTCGTTGGGCACATGGAAGATTCATTGTGTAGAACCTATGGAACAATCTGTCATACCATTCGGCCCATTTCCATGTACTTCCATTAACAAAGTACGGTGGATCTGTGCATCCAGGTGTAATACAAGATATATTTTTTGCTTAAAATTGTATTATCATTTTCTTACAAAAACATGGAGGATTGGTTTTTGATATCCCGTAAATTTGGCTTTTCCAGTTTTAGACCGTTAATGATGGAGAATGATATATTGAAATTTCACATTTTAATATGCTGCAGTACAGGCATAGAGAATTCGATTTTTCATGCGCTCTGTAATAGATAAAGTGTGCAAATATAACCAGTTAAAAAATTTAGAAAATAAAAAAAATGGAATCTTTATGAGTCGACCTGCAGATAAAACGTGAAATTCGTACGTAATATGAAAAGTTTAATGCTCTCTGAATTTTTGCATGATTTCTTCACAAGAGGTACTTGGGCTTCATTGTTTGATAATGCGGCTTTTGCAAAATTCATGAATGCTTAATGTTTTACACTCCCTCTTCATCTGAGACATGTTTGTTAGGCTAATGTTTGTGATATTCTAATAAAGTAGAAGTCTTTTAGTTAGTTTTTTTGCTTTCATTTATTTTGCAGAGTATTTTTTTTCTCACATTGCAATCGAGGTTCAGATATTGATAATGTAGCAGAAAGCATTACTGTTTGTCGCATCGAATATATTTTCTGTTTAGCCACCCATTACCGATTAAATTATACACCGGTGGAATGCCACGTGCTTCCTATGGTGATCGCTACACGTTAACAGCAATGAGAGAAGGTAGAATGGTGGTATTTGATTTTGGCAGCGCAGTTGTTGATTTCATTGTTGTGCCTTCACTACAAAGCCAGAAAGGTAATGTATGACGTATATTATCCCGATTTTCTTCATATTTGAGGTTCCAAACTTTCTAATTCATTGACCGAGTTTGTAGGTTTGTAATTCTTGTTAATTCTTGTGTTGCATGATGAATTTTTACGAACAATACTGTTTATTTTCTGAAATAAAAATAAATGTAGCTTCTAAGTTGAGACGCTTAGATTATTTAGATGATTAACAATAAGCTATAACTTTTTATGCACTCCTTCGTCAGCTTTCGGACTCGTCCTTCGCGATTTTTATAGTCCTCGGAGGGAATCATATTGTGATTCTGTTGACATAGTGAATTATGATTTGCAAAAAAATTGGTCCTAGTTTTCATACCTGAGTTTGTTTGCATCCATGTAAATGTGTAATTCTTCTATCCTACGAGCACCTGCTTTATGTTCTTGTTATTAACATATGATTATAACGATATTAATGGTAATGATAACTAATAAAAATAATAGTAATGCCATTGTCAGTTTCAGATGCCGATTACAAAAACTGTTTGGCACTGATGGTACTTTGTGAGCAGGAACTCGTATGTATCGATTTAACCGATGAGAGCTGGCCGCTTCTTAATTTGCCATATTTGCAGCCGATTCATTCATCTCAGATTACATGTGTGATACATTATTCCAATATTGAAGAGCATGTATGGAAGGTAAACTGTATCATCTTTTCTCCTTTTCTTTTTCATTTTATATATTTTTTACCTCACAAAAATTTATAACCATCAGAACTACTTCAATTAATGTTTTAAGCTTTTATTATAGGGACTGATTAAAGCCAGTGAAGCTCAAAATAAATTGTCATCCAAGTTTAAGTGGCCTGTTCATGCAGGTGATGATGCTTATACACCTGTTCCCTGCGCTGCTACAAATGCAGAAAAACGTCAGCTTTTAATTACAGGGCAAGTTTTCTGTGATAAATACTGAAAATATTTTTCATCCAATAAATCTCGAGTGAAGATTTACCAATGAATTTCTTTTGTTTATCATGAAACTACAAATTCGCACATTTTCTTCTGTTCATTAGGTTGTTTTCTAATTTATATTTATTGTCATTTATGATTCAAAAACTTCCAGCAAAAAATTAAACAAAATCTATGGTGATACATTTTTTGAAGACATGAGGACGGTACTGTGAAGTTCTGGTCAACTGGTTCTGTCAGTTTGCGTTATTTGTTGAAAATTGATACAGCGAAAGAATTTGAAGGCTGCTTCTCAACTGATACTGGCACTGATAGGACAGAATGTGAATCTCAAGGTTAGTTGTTTTCTGAATTTGTCTTCAACAAGTTTGGAGGTTGTCAGCATAAATACATCATTGCAATTTAGAATTTTAATGCATTTTACTCACTTCAAGGTAGTGATATTATAATTCATTCGAGAAATCTTTCTTTTTTTTTTTTTTTTGTGCTAATCAGAGTTCATTTCCAAAAACAGAACTGATATATAGCATGTAGAATTTGCAGATAATTCAGCTGAAATTTCCAGTAACGGAACGTCTGATGAAGATTCTAATGAAATTACTGATTGGCCTCCTTTTCGCAAGGTCTTTTTTTTTTTGTTGCAGTAGAGATCATCTGGCATGGACTGTGTACTTAGTACACTGTAATTAATTTTAAGGTTGGAACATACGATCCATTTTGTGATGACCCACGTTTAGCCGTACAGAAAGTGTATTTCGATGTGACCAGCGGGCAGTTGGTAATAGGTGGGCGTGCTGGTCATGTTATTGTATATGATTTAGACGATGAACCATCGGTAAGATTCATAAATAAATTCTAGTCATATGTGAACGATTGTTATATCCGTTCTTTTCTGATGTAAATATATAAAAACTATTTAGACAGCATTGACTGTAATACGAATGGAATATGAGGTTGCAGAAAAATCGAAGTTACCAGCAAACATCAACCAGCAAGCTTTGCCACCTCGACGAACTCCACTGGCATATCCGATTGGATATCAACCCTTCAAAACTGATCAGAACCAAAGGTCTGTTGCTAGAATTAGTTTGAGTGTATTATTTGCTCATTTAATTGCAATATATTATGGACACAAACAAAGTTTGGAGGCTGTGTAAAGTTCGACTTTGAAAAAGATTAACTCTTATTTATTTAATATTCAGTTCAAAACATTAATTACAGTTGATTCTAGCTTACCTTTAGGCATTGTTTTTAGCTGCCTTATTCAACTCCGTCCACCAATCGCAATAACAGCAGTAGCATCTCTTCGGTCACGCAATCTTTTAGCATTTGGATGCGAGTATGGCTTTGTGATGTGTGATTTGAAAAGTCAGGCAACGCTTATATCCAGATGTCTGATTACTTTTAAAGGTGTCTTTATCCTTCAATAAATTGATTAGATCGATTCTTGAGGATCGCAGCCTTTGATCTTCCGAGCCAATATTTCTTCAATCTGAACTTTCCAAGTAAAAAGATGTGGAATATAGAAATATCCTTATCATTTAATTTCATCCTTCGAATAGAGGACTGTGATTGTAGAATTGTGTCGGAATTGACAACTTTGGAAAAATCATTCTTTGATTTTCTTCCTATCTTAATACTCGTTCAGTTTATTTTGGTATAGACACTCACAAAACTGACGTTTAAATATTAAATCAAAAATGATGAGTTATTCATTAGTAGGTGAAATGCATTATAAGTTATATCTAACTGAAATACCAAGACCAAAATAGTATTTTTATGATAAATTTCATATTCATTGCAGAATTAGCGGATACAAATACATTATCAAGGTTTAAAAGCATGAAAAAGTCGATCCGTCAGTCTTTTCGTCGCAAGAAAAAAATTCCACAAGTACTTTCTTAAAATGTTTTGCAAAGTTTAAGATAAAGCATTATAGTCGCATGAAATAAATTTTGGGTTTTTTTGTGCTGTATATCTTTCTTCAGACAAGTTTTATCGATTTTATATAAAATAAAGATGTCAGCTTTTTAGAGTGGAGTTTCTTCTACTGAACCAGCATGCTCAGCAGCTAATGATGACCTTGATCAATTGAGACCTGTTGAACGCCAAATTATTTCTCGATCCGAGGCACCGCTCAACGGTAGTTTTTTTTTTTTTTTTTTTTTTTTCATATTTTCCATTTTTCGAAAAATTCATGCAATACTTAATAATACAGTAATGACATTAATCAGCGATCAACATAATATTTTAGCTGGTGATCCTCCTAGTTCTGCAGTCCGAGTACTTAGGTTCTTCCATACGAATATTCTTTCCACCGCTTCTCGCACCGATAGCCTTTGGATTGGAACAAATGGTGGTATGTTTGCTCATAATTTTTTTAATGAACTGTTTTGTGTTTTCCATAAAATTTCCATAATTATTCGTGATAGGCAAGAAAATAAAGTAACGTTTTTTATTATTTTTCTTGCAGATATGATAAAAATGTGAATTTATAGTACTGTTTAGGAGTGGTATTTGCTTATGCAATATCTGATGACGCATTAAAACCAGAAGATGTTTGTGTTCTCGTGAAGGAAGTACAGTTGCAGCATCGAGCTCCAGTTATTGATTTCACCTGCGCAGCCATCGATGGTTCTCAACTAATAAAAGTGAGATGAGAAATTCTCACACAATAGCAACATTTAAAATATTTGTAGCTGACGCTTTTTAAGTTGGGAACACTTCAGGGTTTGATAGGCACAGAAAGACTGATAATTTATACCGAAGAGCAAATTAAGACGTTTGCGCTCCCGACAATGAAACCAACCAGATTTCGATATAAATTTACGAGTGTGGAAGGATCACGAATTCGAAAGGCACAGCTTCTTACATTACGATCAGTAACAAGTATCATTTAATACTTTTTTACGAAAATTACATTCCAGCACTTATTTGTTTTCGTTTCTTTATGTATTTGCATTTAGTGGATTCTCTTAATTCAGGTGATAATTATATTGATTTATTAGGAAATTTAAATTTTCTTTCACTACCAAAATTCCGACGCCGTTCAGTACAATTTAAAGAGTGGCATGTTTTATTTTTATTTCCCTATATTATTGATAAGTTTCCTTTTGCATCGATTAAGGCGTTGATCCGGGTTATAAAAAAGATAGAATAAATCAAGTAAAATCAATTATATTGTGGAAAATAATACGTTTATCAAAGATACAGCTTCGGTTTTCATCTGTAGTTATTTTTCATTTTATTCAGCAAACTGCTTATTAAGTTTCAAAGTGTCTTCAGTCATTCTCTTTCAGATCGAAAACTGTATGAAAAATTCATTGTCATCATCACGAATCAAGGCGAATTGTTTTTGTTTTCTGCACAAACTATTAAACAATACTTGAAAATTCATTTCACAAAGGTATTTTTATTTTTACTTATCCCTCCTTGTTTTCTTTACGAAGCAGTACAAATTGTTTTTGTTTTCTAAGTCGACTACTAAATAAGTAATGAAAAGTTAAAATTTCTGTTAAAGTCCAAATTTTTAAGTCTCATTCATATTTCATACACCGCGATCCAAGTTTCAAAGCATCGAATATATGTTTTTTATTCGCAGTGTGCGTACATACTCAGCAAATGAGTCATGATATTTAAAAAAGTAGAACTTGTAAAAACTGACTAAGTAAAATTCACACTGATATCTTCACACTAGAAAGACTTCGAAAATTGGTCTGCCTAACTATATAAATTTGTAGGCTTCTGACGTTGAGGGAATTGCTTCAGCCGTTTTATCTGAAAATGGTGAAATATTTTTTCTACGTCGAGGAGCTAGTGAATTTCAGCGCGCTTCTCTTGCAGCTATGAAGCATAGTAATTTGATATCACCTCTTAAGAACAGCGATTTCCCCAAAATTTAGTTTTCAGTATTCTTTGAAAAAAAAAATTGTTTCATCGTTTATGTTTATCATTTTTTATCATTCAAAATCAAAGTGCTCTTTGAATACATGTGCATTTCTTGTTTCGGTAGCTATGAGCATCTTTACAAGAACTCAAAGTTATTCTGGGAATCTTGAAATTCAGGGATAGATGGAAAAGTCTTTAAAAAAGTTCTTAACTTAATAAGCTTCTGCCGAACTATATCCCTCAAATTGTTTGTTACTGAGAATAGTATATTAATTTCTGTTCTGTCATGTTTCTTTGGTATATTTACCTATCATTCGGTTATGAGATGTAGAAGCAGGTAAATATGCATGGTTATTTTCATATATTTAATAATTTGCTGTAACCATAATTTAGGAATGTTATACGTAATTTGTCACATAAATCTGTAATTGTACGATTTTTTTTTTCAACAACATTACTATTACTTTTCTTCAAATAATTGGTATATAATACTCGACATAACTTGTCATATGAATTGCACGATTTTTCAGAAATGTTGATAATGATAATCGTCTTTTCGATGGTTGCTGATTTATGCTGTTTTTTTTTCAAGTTTATTTTTTAGGTTCTGTTTATTCGCAGAACAAGATTGAGTTATGTTAATTGTTTTATTAGCTAAATATGCTTCAAAAAACTAAATTTTCTATACTTCCAGCAAATCTGTTTGCCTAATAAATCTGTGATTCCACTACCTTGAACATGCGAATCAAAAATTGTTGAGGATTATTATTCAAGAATAAAAGAATCTGACTTAAGAGCCAACAAATTCCATTCCCGAGAGGGTGACTGGGTAACTGAAGCGTTTGGTATCATTAGTTGTATGTTCTGTATCTAAAAATCAAGGTTGGGATAACATAATATTTTTCACTTGCAGGTTTCTTAGAAAAAAAAAAACTTATTTATTGATATTCATTAATGAACACGAAAAGGTGAATTCAGAAATCGGAAATTGAATTTTTCAATTCTAACTTGTCAATTTATATTTTGTATTGTGAAGCGAATGAAAGGTTTTAAAACAGCGCCGATTTCGAAGCAACCGCCTTAATTGTGCTGGAAGTAAAAAAATTAATAAAAACATCGTTCTTTTCTTTTTTAAGATATAGTAGGATTTCTGGAAATGGTTGTTGCTTACTACGGAATATTAAATACTTACTCATTTACTGACAGATATTATAATTATCGTGAACATGTTATATAAATAACATGTTGTCATACTGCATGCTTATTTAAATTTTCAATTTGTCTTGTAGCAGCAAAGGCGTAGGTATAGGAAAATGAATATATTGGTTTTTGTATTAAATATAATC
Source organism: Onchocerca lupi (assembly GCA_028564675.1). Taxonomy (NCBI): domain Eukaryota; kingdom Metazoa; phylum Nematoda; class Chromadorea; order Rhabditida; family Onchocercidae; genus Onchocerca; species Onchocerca lupi. Next base: position 52,297 of record JAOVVO010000526.1, read on the forward strand.
AGAAAAGGACAAAAACTTAACTAGGGGTTGAAAGAGCATTCTGCTGTTAAATGTCAAATGTAGAAAAACGGAAGTAGAGTCTGAATGATAATAATAAGTACTGAAATTTGAAATAAAAACTTCGACGGATATCAACGGTAAGGCATCAAATAAAATTATTTCGTGGTAAGTACCGGATTGGCAATGGTCAACATTACTATTGCATTAACCGATAAATATTGTCACACAATAATGCATTTGTCCAACATCTTATTTCAATAAACAGTTTTCTTATCGCAGGCCTTCATAATAATTATCTAGCATAAGTGCCACGATTTTGGAAATACTCTGAGAAGCGACATTTTGTGCATGTGAAAAACTCAACCTAAATTCTTGCTTTTTCTCAAGATTTTTGAATTTTTCAGATATTGTTATTGACTTTGAGTTTTTTTGATAATATCCAAAAAGTGTACCCGTGACTGCATCTATGAAAAAGAGGATAAATGAGGGAGAAAATTAACCTAGTTTTTTAGCAAAGCAGAATGTTCGATTTTCTTCCTTCAATTGTTTAACATTTATAAAAATTCTTGCTTTATATGGTTTAATATTTCTAATATCGTTCACTGATCGAATAATTATTTTACATTTCGCCAAAGTGTAGTTCCATAGAAAAGAAAAAGTGTCTATTTTTACGTTGTATCTCCGTAATTCTCTGAATACATATTATTTAGTCGGACGTACTACCTACTTTTGGCAAGATGCATGATGGTAATAAGCTTGAATAATTAAACTGGCCTGCTTTGTCTTGCTAAGTATTGCTATCATATTTATTTGAAATTCATAGTGTGGATTTCGTTAACGCAGTGTACGGTACGTTTGTTAAATGTGCTCCATTTGAAATTTTGCTTTGCTTAATCTTTCTTTCATAAATCACTTGGTTGAATGCTGCACATTAAATAATTTGGAAGAGGCAAGAACACATCATTTTGACAAAATAATCTTTATGAAAAAGACGTTGTCAGAAAAATTCGAAAGATGCAATTAAACGTATACAAGAATATCTAAAGATCAAATAGCGCCACGACGATTATTGTAAACAAGGAGTATTGTGGCCCGACGTAGTTTCAAGAGGAACTAACAAGCTAATAAACATGTTTATCGCCAGAAGGATAAAAATGTTTGCCGCCAAAAGGGTTCCGATCCACAGATAAACAAAGTAAGGTCGACCAATCATGAGGCGATACGTTGGAAATTAGAAAAGAAGGGGGAGCTCACGTAAGGATTTAAAAGATCCAGATTTTGAAGCTGAAATGAATTCGAGTCGAAGTTCAGTTCGGAGTTCAAGTTCGACACAGGAATAGCGACAGTTCGACAATTATTTGGTGCCATAAGCCGGGATGTCTACCAGTTTGACTAAATCAGCAAAACCAACGAAAGAAAAGATCCGGAAACTTCTCAACGAAGTAAAAGAATTCTATCTAACATAACTGGATCGAAGCCTTCCGCGAGAAGAATTACGGCAACAATATCAAATCAACCTGCATTGTTAACTTAATTAGAGATAGTAGTTGGCAAACTATTCGCAGTTCTTGAAATATTATTATTCTCTGAAGCAGCGTTTTATTTATCCCAAATTTGGGTAATTGAACCGAATGATATTATTATTATTACTTTATCACTGTTGTTGGCACTGATGTAAAATGAATGATGGGATGATTCAGATGGATGACATCGATCAATTAGACGGAGGATATTGGAATACAAATTTGGAAATTGATTATATTCAGAAAACGTTTTAGTCTAGAAATTGATGATGTCACATTTTATATTGACCCTGTTGGAATTTCTAAGAAATCACTTTATTTCGGACTTCTTACAACAGTGTTATTTCGTGGAAGGAATTCGTGGCAGCAATCGTTTACACGAAAAGAATGATGAAATTGCGTGCATGCTGCAGTCCACATGTCCTACATCTTGCGGCAGATATCCACGAATCATTCGGAGTTCAAGTGCTACACAGCAACAGCTTGGGTTGGAGTTCAAGTTCGACGGCTTAAACCGACGCGACCATAGCAACAACTGGAGTTTGAAGCAACACAGCGGTATCAAATCAACGATCTAGGAGCACTAATCTTCTATACGAACGACAACGGAAAGAACAGCCAGTGATCAATTCACTTGGATATTCTCTGGTAATTGTTTGTAACGAATAATCACTGTTTCATCTATCAATGAATTCTTTTTTCAAATAAGATTCGTCTCTTTCACAAAATAACTTTCCCGATAGATGCTGTTGATCCAAAAACGGTGAAGTGAAGAAGGCGAAATCAGAAACTGAATTGAACTTATTGTTCCATAAGTGTGAAGCTAAAGATAATTATGGAACAGATAGCTTCGTGGTTGTGCAGGATGTTAAAGCTATAAGAGAATTACTAACTCGTGTTAATGAGTTATGAATTTTGCAGTATATTTTCTTATTCAGCAAACAGTAAAAAAGATTTGAAAGACACAGTAGACTTGATAATCATGTAAGCCTCTTGGTACTTTGACTATCGATGTTGCGAGAAAACGACAAATATACCTGTCCACCATATGTTTGATAGATGAAAGCCTTGAGAGCGGCGACTGAAGTTTTAAGGGTACTGCATCTAATCAAGTAATTGCTTTAAATAGATTAGCGAATTTTTTCGCATCTATTCCATCTCTACTTACACCAAAAGTATTAATTCTTCTTTTAAAGATTAAACATCAAGAGTAAAAGTAGTATTAGTAGTGCCTAAAAGCGCATCTATAAAAAATTGCGAGGCTCGAATTTCTGTTTTTATTTGATATTCTAGGAAAATTTTAGAATTTTTTGCCTCATTTTGAAAATTCTATCCCTTTAAGAGAATGAATTTTGGACATGAATTTGAACGCTACTCTTTTTATGGCTTTATCGATCACTCAGTGTAAATAATAAAGTTTTTGCAGTTTTTGTACAGCTTAGCACAGCTTAACGATGAATTATTTAGAAAGGAGGAGGATAGTCAGTGGCCCAAAAGTTATAAATGTTGTGTATGTGTGACCGTCCATCTAAATGTACTCGCACCTGGACGTCCTCAACTCAGTTCTTTCATCGGTAATCATTTAGATAGACTTAAAATGAAGACCTTGAGACTGGATGCATTATTGTCTAAAGAAGGCTTTTAGTAGCAGTTCTCCAACAACAGCGGCAACAGGAACGACCGTACAAAGATGTAAGTTTAACGAAAACGGCGAAGAGGTAACAGCATCTCGCCCGCTTGTTCTACTCGCCTCATTTACTCCAACTTTTGCCCTTCTCATCTCGAGATATGGCATTTGTCAATGGGTGAGTGAATTTGCTCAAGGGCACGCAGGTAACAACACTGACTTCACAAGTCTTTTCTACTCTTCCTGTGCTTTTGTTGAAGCTATTACAACGCAATAAAAGCGTTGCCATTGTAGTAACATGCATGCAAACATTTCTGCAGTTGTTCATATCAAGAATTGAACTGAGTGAGAGCTATGTCTTCGAAGGTCGCGTTTACAAGCAGTAAATGCAGTCAGTGGTGTGACACAAATGACACAAATGCAGTGTCAACAATTCGCTGCTGCATTTATCTTGACTGCTATTGTTTGTTAGCATCTTAAGATGGGCACACTTCTTTTATGTCACATGGCCTCCTTCTTGTCAAGGATGTTTGGTTGATGCACACTGTACAATTAATTCTCTTACCGACAACTTTTTCTGAATCTTTTCACAAGCGATAAAGCAAAGACTCAAAATTAATCATCATTTAAAGTGTATAAAAAAGCAAAAAAAAAAAAAAAAGCCTGAAAATCATATAAACCCAATAATTGATGAGCTTAAAAAATCATTATTTCATTAATTTTTTGAGGTCTAACTTCTTTATGAGAAAAGGTCTGAAAAGACGATTAAAATGCAGGAAAAATCCGTCGCAAAAGACCTAGAAAATAAAAGGAATGTAAAAGATAAGTAAATAAAAAACTTCTTAGGAATAACGAAGAAAAAAGTGGCGAAGTAAAGAAAACTGCGCAGAATATTAGCAAGTTCGAAACCATTCACTACTTTACTTTTCCTCATGCGAAGATTTTGATGCTTTTTTCCTGATTTAGATTTAGCGCCACTTTTTCGAGACATTAGCTTTGAAAAAGTTCTATGTGACGCAGTATTTATAAGAGAAGTTTTTATGACACGAACTTTTATAGTTTCAGATGCATTCCCACATCGTCTTTCATAAAATATTAATCACAGCTTACTATTTATCTTCTTAAATTGAAATTGCTTCTGAGGTTGTATTTCGTCGTAAAAACAGCACTTTAAAGCAAACTCAGTTTATTTGTCCATATTAAGTGATCGAAATTTCTGATCTATATCTCTCATTGTTTCATAGTTTATCTTACGAATAAACATCAGAGCAATGACGTATCTAATTTCGACCGTTCGGCTTCTCAAATATTGGAAATAGTTCTTGACTTAACTCGAACGATGGTGATGTTTCGAGATACGAAAATTAAATTGGAAGGAAGGAATTGTGAAGTTATGAACTTGAAATGGTTTTTCTGAGTTTAGGATTATAAGGACTTTCATTGACGGGAAGTTTATATTGAAACTTCGCAACTGAAAAGTTGTTAAAAGTGTTTTAGCGAGTTTAGATTCTCTAGCAATGATCTTTTGGGAATGGGAAGAAATTTTCAAATTTGAATAATATGAGTAAGATTTTACAATTTTCTTACCAACTTCGTCAAATTTCTCTCATAGCAAGATACTGTCATTCAAAATAAATTTTGTTTGAACTTCAGGATACATGCATGTCATAACGTTCATTTATCTATCATAAATCTTGTATAAAATTTATGGTAAAATACTATGGCTGATAGATGAAATCGCAGTAAGATCTTTTGAGGCCACATATCTTACACTACTTATAGTAATAATTTTTCAACCTCTCTTCTTTCTCATTATTGAGTGAATAAAAAGGTTTCGTAAATTTTTCAGACAACAAAAATTATGCCTATATTTGGAAGAAAGTTATATTTTAGCGCACCAATTAATACGTACGAGCCAGAAAACAAATGCCACCACTTTGATTTGAAAAAAAAAAAAAAAAAAAAAAAAGAAAAAAGGTTAATATCAATGCCGAACAACTGTTGGTTATCTAAATACCGATACCTAAAAATTCTAATGCAGTAATAAATTCTCTAATCTGTGGATAACTCTCTTACAGGTTATGCTTCTCAAATTTTTACAGTTGATAGTCTCTTTTTCGCCTGGAAAAAAAAAAAAAAAAATTAAAAAAATTTAACATTTCCTGATGCATGTCTTAAAAGTAATTCACATATCATTTGTCTTTCTTTTTGAAGAAAACTAATTCAGTAAGTACCATTTTTACAGGCATTAAACATAACATTTGATATGTGATTCTCTCAGTATTAATGATTTTTTCAAAAGAACTATTCCGAGTTCTCCATTCCCATTTCAGACATTTTCCTGGCGTTGTATGGCGGAATGAAAAAAGATTTGATTGATATCAAACATTTCTTCTCTTCCTGATATGCAAAAGAGTATTTTCTTTTTGAAGAACGAAATATCTTGCCGAGTGACGAATGTTAGAGCATGTTTCGCTCCATTCTTTCCCAACCAGAAATGATACAGTAATGAATAAAGATGCTAGCTAACTAAGCAAATTTGCATGATATGTTTTGAAAAATTTGCGAGGATATTATTAGATGCAGCCGAACAAAAGGGGAGAAAGAGAGTTGCAGTGAGAATGTATATGACGATTAAAATGCATCTCATTTCAATTCATTTCATTTCGGAGGTCAGTTTCGAAAAATGGCAGTGTTGCTGGTTTCTTGCCCTGGTTCAGAGCTCCAACTAACTAAAACTGATCCAGGAACCCCGGTTTCCACTATTGCCCTGTCCTTCCTGTTCCATTCAGAGATGAGATGATCATCGCTGGTCACAAGATGCATGCATGCTCGCTCACTCATGGTGACACACAGAAAACGCCCATACATACAACACAGAAATGCGACATCAAGAAATCTGCTGGTCAGATCTCAGCGATGCCTGCCTGATGTGTTGGTAGCACAACATAGCACCGATGGAATTAAACACATGCATGTTATTATGTATTGTTGACAGCAGCACCAGCAGCAGCAGCAGCAGCAACAGCAGCAGCAGCAGCAGCAACAGCAGAAGCAGTAGTAGTAGTAGTAGTAGTAGTAGTAGTAGTAGTAGTAGTAGTAGTAGTAGTAGTAGTAGTAGTAGTAGTAGTAG
>JAOVVO010000527.1:0-58462 GCA_028564675.1 Onchocerca lupi
AATACAAGAAAAGCCTGATAGTAACGAGGATGAAGGAGTTTTAGAACGATTCAAAGAAACTATTACGAAAACAAACGGACGATATCAAGTAACATGGCCTTGGAAAGAAACAAATTTCAAACTAAATAATAACTTTAAGTTGTGTTTCGGGAGATTAAAATCATTGGTTAAACGACTTCAGAATGATGTACGTCTACTTTTAATGTACGATGAAACAATCAAGAATCAACTGCAATCCAGTATTATTGAAGAGGTAGACGATAAATTGAAAACGGTAGGAATTATTCATTATTTACCACATCATGAAGTGATTACACCCAATAAATCGACCACAAAACTTGGAATCGTTTACGACGCCTCAGCTCATCTCAAAGGATCAAAAAGTCTCAATGACGTTTTGTACTGAGGTCCTATTGCACTCCCTGATTTAGAAGGAATATTACTTCGTTTCCGCGCAATGGACAATATTATAATAGCCGATATAGAAAAGGCTTTTCTACAATTAGAATTGCTTCCGACAGAAAGGAACTGCACGAGATTTCTATGGTTAAAGGATGTCCGAAAACCAGTTACAGAAGAAAACTTAATATGTTATCGATTCCAAAGAGTTCCCTTTGGAATAATATCATCACCTTTTTCATTGTCCGCAACACTAAACCACCATCTCGAGATTTATGGAACAGAAATTGCCCATAAAATGAGGAAAAAACTATATGTCGACAACATTATTTTACCAATCAAACGAACAGAAAACCCATCACAAATCTACAAGGAGATGAAATCAATTTTCAAGGATGCTTCCATGAATATAAGAGAATTTTTTTTCAAACAATAAAGAATTCAACGCGCAAATACCAGGACAGGATCTTGCCGAGGTAAATGAAACGAAGAAAATTCTTGATATCAATTGGAATCCACACAACGATTCAATTGAAATAACTGTGAAGACATGGAGCAACCAGGAACCAACAAAAAGAACAATATTGCAATTTATTGCTTCTCAATTTGACTATTTTTTCTAGTTAGAATATTTAGAGCCAATGATGGTATCACTCAGAATGTTCCTCTAAACTCTTTGGGAAAGAAATGTTACTTGGGGTCAAAGGTTAGAAAAAGAAGAAGTTCAAACTTGGAAATCGCTTATAAATTCATGGACGATCCAAATGAAGAAAATTCAAACGTATAGCAATTGATTCATCACAACAATGAAATTTCCAGGTATTTACGGATGCTTCTACTAGCGCATATTCTGCTGCAGTATATGCACAACAGGGCACAAAAATATCCTTGATCTTCGTCAAGTCACGAATAATTCCAATTAAAGGCATGACAATACCGAAAGCAGAATTGCTGGCAATATTGATTGGAATAAGAGCAGTGAAATTCGTCATTAGACAGTCAGACTTTGAAAATGCGAAAGTAATTTTATGGTCAGACTCGCGATGCGCATTACATTGGATACAAATCAGTCACGTCTTTTACCAAGGTTTATAGAAAATCGAGTTGAAGAGATACGAACATGCCAATGCTCATTTCGATATATTCCAAGTGAATGTAATCCTACGGATGTAGCTGCAGAGGGAATTTTACCAGATTCAACCTAGATGGACAGGACCCGAGTGGCTAAAGAATGAAGAATCAAAATGGCCTCAGTGGGAATATAATATTCATGAAGAATGAGAAGAAAGTTTATACGAAGAAAAATTAAAAGATGAAGAAGGAAAAAAGAAAATGGCGCCAATCATTGAAAAGAATCTCGCGAAAACATGGATTAAATTTATAGATGCAAGCCGCTTCAGTAAATTTTCAAGGATGATAAGAACTGCCATTAGAGCCTTGAAATTTCTCAAATTACTCTCCAAAAATAAATTCCCGTGGTTGAATCATATAGAAGGAAATCTTATTACTTCATATGAACATGAACTTGCTTTGAAATTAGTAATAAGACAAGCTCAATCGGAAGGATTGACAGCAGAAGAAATGGAAAATATAACTTACACTATGATTTTTGGCAATTCGCACATCGATTACAACTTCCAGATAAACGAAAAGGTGTATCATACGCAATATATCTACCTAGGCATAACAAAATAACAGAACTCATCATACAACATTATCACGAAGAAATGTCTCATGCAAGGATCGCACATACAATTTCGGAATTAAGGAGATTATACTGTACACCAAAGGGAAGAACAGAAGTTAAGCGAGTATTAAACAAATGTATGGGATGTAAAAGATGGAAGGCCAAACCGTTCAAACTACCACCAATGCCAAATTATCTTGAAAGTCGAATAAAACCTTCTAGAAAATTTGCAGGGGTTTAGATTATCTGGGCCCAATCACAGTCGAAACGGAAATCGGGTCGAAAAAAAGGTGGATAGCTCTGTTTACTTGCTTCACCACTCGAGCAGTACATCTCGAATTGGTAGATGATTTAACAGCAGAAAGTTTCCTTCATGTACTCAGAAGATTTGTTGCACGACGAGGCTACCCCGAGTTGATTCTATCCGACAATGCCAGTCAATTTCAATTGGTTTTTAAAACTATCAACGAACAAGATTCAAAATTAACTGATTTTCTCACAAAAAAAGGGATGGTATGGAATAACATCATCCCAAAGGCTCCATGGAGCGGGGGAATTTACGAAAGAATCATTGGTATCACAGAAAATGCCTTGCGAAAAGCCATTGGAAGAAAATTATTAAAGGAAAAGGAGTTAATAACCTTGATAACAGAAATAGAAGGTATCCTTAACACTCGTCCATTGACCTATGTAAATTTTGATGATTCAATAATATTACGATTTTATCTCTCCTAATGCCTGTTTATCTATACCAATGAGTAATGATGATAACAAAGACGAATTTATTCCTCATAAATTAAATACCCAAGAAAAGCTTATTAAATATTGGTCACATACCTTAGAAAATTTAGATACATTTTGGGAGACGTGGAAGAATGAATATTTAAATAGCTTAAGAGAACGTACTCAAACAGAACATAAATCTCCCAGGTGCGTAGAAAATAGGAGCCCTTCAGTTGGTGAAGTTGTACTTACAAATGATCCACGAACTTCACGTGGTATTTGGCATTAGCTAAGATAACAAAGCTTAATGTAAGTAAGGATGGAAGGATAAGAAGTGCTCAGATAAAAACGCCTCATGGAAGAAGTTTGAACCGGCCAATAAATATGTTATATTCTTTGGAAGTTAGACAAAGGGATCAATCAGAAAATTCTATGAATGGAAGTGGAACGCGAAGAACCCATTGCTCGACGAACTCGAAGTTCAACAAAGAAATCACCAATTCCAAATGAAGAATCGATTATTCAACAGAAAAGGAACACGACAAGTAAACCGCACTCTCTCCCTTGGGAATGTCGAAAAAACCGAAATTAATTCCCAACTAAAATTAATTAACATGGAAAATTACAAAATCAAATGATTAAAATTTTTGTGAAATTTTTTTAATGAGTCATCATCTGTAAAATTATTTCTCATTGTCTGCTATGTCCCATGCTAATTTACAACCATTTACAACCACATTAAAACGTTTTCGCTTACAGCTAATAAAGCCATTAATCTTATACTTGCAAAACTGTCACTATCTTTGAATTCAATTAAACACTTTTTTCCTTGTGAACAATTTTTTTTTCTTAAAATTATTTCAACATCAATTGTCTTATATCCCAATACGCCCAATTCTTAACATTTAATATACCCCCAATTAATTCCAAAAAAAACCACTCTTCCCTCTTTATTCTTTCGAATTGGTTCGCTCAGATCAAGACGATCTTAAACCACGTTACTCCTGTCCAAGCTCCAACATATTCTTCTCCAAAAACCTAATCGACATCATCCAATTTACTTCGCTAAACGCGTCATTTTCTATTGTACTGTCAATTACATATTATTCGATTACTACTATTGTGAATAAAGGATTTAATATAAATCTATTCCTTCCACAGCTCAAATCAAATTTCAAACCTTCCACAACAATTTGATGCCGAAATCCAAAAAAATTCTATCATTAGCTAATGTAAAATTCTGATATGTTATTGAAATTCTATGAATAAATAGTGTCAACATAAATTGAATCTCCTAATACTGTCATTCAAATGAATGAAGTGATTAAGAACATGCAGCAAAGTTTACAGATGTGATTCCGATCGTTTTGAATTTATCCTTTTCGACAATGCATACGCAAAATGTTTCAAATTTTTTTAGGTTTGAAGTACTTTATATTTAATAAATTGCGAACGAGTAAACTTAAACTCAGAATGTAAAAAAAAGATGGTTGGAAAAATTCATTTGTTGCGTAAAGTTTCTTGTCAGCTACATGAATTTTAATAATTAATATCTTGTTCATTACGTTGATTAATTCTGCTTGTTCTCCGATCTATGGTCATGATCGTTATTGGGGCAATTTTAAGATCCCACGCGAGGGATTAGAGCATCTATTTTTAATAATAGTGAAAAGGCTGTGCGAATATGATTTCTTCCAAAAATTTCTTGATAAAATAAAACATGCTTCTTAAATGTTAACAGCATTTTTTGTAGTTTAAATCTTGGAGTGAAACATAACTGGCAAGAATGTTATAAGGATTAAAAACAGTGCATAAAGAGATTTTCTAACTGAGTTTATTTCTTACACGAATTTTCTATATTTTCAAGCAAACTCACAAACTTCCCCTTCATTAATTTTATACCCAGAAGGCTGTTATTTCCGTAATGCGGCATCCAAGAAAAAATTCCATATCAGTTTCAGTCCCTCCACCCTGTTTGTCTCAAATGATATTTTTTTTTTTTTTACTTTTTTGCGCAGGTCATTTGAAAAATCTTAAAGGACAATCAAATCAATGCTAGAAAAGAGAATTTTGCTTGAAGATGTTTACGTCCAAAACAGTCATAATTATTTCGTATTTTAATCCATGAAATCGACCAGAACTTTGAGAAGTACAAAATCGCATGCGTCCTCATATCTAACATATCCAACAGTGCATTTGGAGATATCGGAAATAAATCTAGAAAAATTCACAACATAAGTACATTTTGGAAGAGGAAAACAGGTAGGAAATCCAGTATCTCAGGATGAAAATTCTTTATTTCCAACCATGGCAAGACAATTGACAAGGCCCATTTCCTAACATCTCCCTTGCATGTCATTTTTTCCAGCAAATTTGATGCATAGAGATTGACGTTGCTTTAATTTATTGGATTTACATCCTTTCCATCTAATGCTCATCTTGCAATAGCATCAGCAGATCCCAGAACAGTGTATTAAATCATTTCGATTTTAGGATCGTAATGTAAAATGTATATCGGATGGATTGGCCAATTCCACACTACAACTTCATCATGTGCCGACATCTAAATTCCATATGTGTTACAACCTCCATTACTTCATAATCTACATAAATATTGTGCTCTCACAACTTCCCACATATATAAAGCCGGTCACTCTAACTCAATATTTTTTTGAATCTCATCGCCTACATGTGGCACGTCAGTTTCGTTTTTAATAAATTTCTGATACAAAAAAAGCTCTCGAACAAATATCCACTAGCCAGCTTATGTGCTCATATCAATTAAAAATTCTCGTCCGAACTATAGAAAATTTAACTCTCGATACTTAAATCCCCTCCTGATATTAAAACAAAAGCCATAGTTTGTTGATTCACTCCAAAAAATGTGAATTATTCACATAATTGCTCTTTTTCTCTTGTACAAATAAACATCAAATTCAATCGATGATTGAAATCGATCAACTAGCGCTGAAAATTTGGAAGTATCCAAAAGAATTCTGAAACAAAGCCTCAGAGACAATCTAGTATTATTCCTTAATCAACAGATATCCGCTCTTTTATTATTATTGACCCGCAACATCCAACTTTCATGAAAATCAGTTCTAAAATAAATGCAGAAAAGTGATGATCATTATTTGTGCAGAAGACGAAGCTAGAAAACCGTTAGAAGGAAAGCACAAGTATACACAAAATATACATCAGAAAACATCAAGCGGTAGGAAGATTTTTCGGCAAATCCTGGAAAGGCTTTTGGGAGGATAGTCAGAACAAGGCAGTAATGGCAGGATCCGAGGTGGAAGGCGTTCGAAATCAGAACGATATTGCTCATCCAGCTGATCTCGATCAACTGCGCTACCATACTTATCCAATGCCACAAACTGAACATCTCTGGAAAATTGGTATGTTTATAATATCTGAAGTTACAGTAATTAGCACTTTAACTGAAAGTCAAAATCTTATCAAAAAAAAAAAAGAAAAAAAAAACAAACAGTGCACAGCACAGCTATCATGGATTCAAAACTTCTCCAACCCTTAGTTTGTAACTATCCATTCTAACCAGTCCGACTCAGGATGAAAACAATAGCAAAGGATAGATCTCAATCACTGGTTCAAAGAAAAGGATCATGACTATCATGGAGATCACAGAAAATCGAATCACGGTTTCATAAATATCATCCTTAATTTCGAAAGCAGCCATTAAAAACTAAAAATAAAGAAATGAAAGAAAAGAAATCAATAAAGGCATTTTTCCTGTTACACATCATTCCAACCAACAAAATTCTCTCGGATATTAATCTAAGATTATATAAATAATAGCTGGTGCAAAAGTATTTGCGATTCCAGTCGCAAATTTTCACAAACATCTTACTAATCAAGATGGGAACAACGACAACGACATATTTTTGCCAACAACAGTAAAGTATATTGATTTTTATGGAACGAAAATTCGTATTTCGAGATTCGACAATAATAAAAAAGTGTTTTTTATATTCTGCTAGTCATGGCAGCATTTTTAATGCAGAAAATTGTCAGCATGATTGAAGTGTAGTTGGTTGATAAGAAGATAATTATTACAGCGGATTGGGCAAAACCTGCAGCCCTGATTCCTTCAACTTTTGAAGTTGACTGTGGGATTTATGGCGAGCACTACCATGGAGAAGAATTGGACACTTTCTGCAACTAATTTAGTCCAAAAACGCTGCAGTTTTGGGTGCATTTCATCGATTTATTAAGTGTATTTCTCAAAAATGGTTCTACCGGAATTCAAAAAGCTGTAGTGATGGTCAACCACTTAGAAATAACCATGACCTTTTTTTTACGCAAGTTTTGAGCTTTTCTACCAATCATTGAAACTGTCGTAACAGCTATCGCATACAATCTGTTTATCGTTACAAATTACAATTCGATTAGGAAATGTTTCGTTGCTATTGCGTAGAATAAAAGAAAGTAACACTTAAAAACATCAACTGTTTTGATTACCAGTCAACTAATATGGCACTCACTTATTGATCTTTTGCTTCAACTGTCAAACAGTTGTAGAATGGATGAGGTTGAATTCTTCAGCAATTCCTCACTTAATTGTAACAAGATCAGCTTCGATGATTGCTTCCAGTTGCAATCAATTTCCAAAAGCCGGTCACTAAGCTTTTCATCTTCAAGACTTTCGTATTCTTCACAAAAGTTTTTGAAGAGACTGCGTTGTACATGTAAGTAACAGGCCAAAACTGCCGCTAATACTAGAAGTTGTATCCGCTATCTTATAACCCATTTTCAAGTGAAATAAAAAAAACTGTTCGAATTTGCTTCTTGTTTAACATAATTTTTTTTAAATTAAAATAAATATGAAATAAACAGTAATAATTACTGAAGAGAGAAAAAAGAAAAACAGAGGAAGATATGAGCATTAAAATGATATATGACCGCATTTACTTAAGAATGTATTTTATGATGGGATATACTCTTACATGAGGCAGTAAATATGAACTTTTGTAATTGAATTGACTTCAAACTCTTCATTCTTTCGAGCAAAAATAAAAATTCCAGTTTTTATAAGCAAATGATAAAGACATATAATTGTGCAAATTAATTAGGGAATAAAATGATCCAAAATACCTGAACAATGGGAACCGACGTGGGAATTTGCCATTATCAATAGCATTGCGGTTTTCAGATAAAATTATCTGTAATGCGCGAAGAATGCTGGACTGCTGCACAGCGTCAATCACATGTCGCCATATGCTAATACTACGCTCACTGCTTGGTAATAAACCATCCTAGAAACTGTTTTATAATTTCCTTAGATTAAGCACTAATATCTTAATTTATGAATTGATGTCCAAAATTCTTGAAAATTTCGAGCGCAACTTGCTAATGCTAATTTAACATAGAATTTTTCGTATCGAAACCCTAGCTTTTTAGTATTTTTATATACCTAATAATATAACAAGAGTTGCTGTTAGTTAACTTCCTAATACTGAGTTAATGAGCAATACTCTATGTATAGAAAGTTTTAAGTTCTATTGCCAAAATGACACAAAGATCAATACTATCAAAATGAGAGAAATATTTCCAATAAAACAAAATTTTTTAGATTTTGCCTTACTGATGAGACCACAAACCTTGTGTGATGGGTTTACGAAAAACAGTGGAGTGAATTCTGTGTGCAAAATCGGTACATCATAAACACATCGTACATGGACCGACTGACCAAGCCAGCTAGGGAAATGCGTAGGTAAAGACAATCGACGGGAATAATAAAGGACGTTCCAGAAGACAATTGGATTAGAATGCCTCAGTGAAGAACATACAGGAAGCAAACAATTTCCGCTTAATAAATTCTCCAACTCGCGTCGTAGAACAAGCGGACTTAGAAATGGAACCTAAAAATATAAGAAATAATAGCTAAAAAACTGAGAAATTTACAAATGATTGGAGCAATTATAGGAGAAATTCACAGAAGGACTAACTGAGAGCTGACTGGCTATAGATTCATTATCTCCATTACAATGCGAGGAACTGTCATCATCCGAAGTTTTAGAAGCGAAAAATGATGGTAGATACCAACTACTTTCTACCGGCATTTCTCGCGGATGAATTTTAATTGTCAGTGAGGGAACAAAAGCACATTCACAATAGACACAACTTGTATTCAAGTTTGATTCATCGACTGTCCATCCGGACATCAGGTCTTCATCATACACAACCTACAATTCACAAAGATGATAGGTTTAATACAAACAAGTTTCTGAAAAGAATACCGTTGAACTGGGCAAACAACTCTATAGACTCATGAAAAATGAAATGCCAATTGCAAGAGAATTCTACGAATCAATGAACCATTTTGCAAGCAGGACAGAGAGAAGCGGAAGAGATCGCGACATCGATAAGTTCGTGTGGAGTTGAAGCAGAAGCGAAAATTTGATCAGCTAACCACCAGTCGGATGGAAGTAGTGAACAATGTGAACCGGAATCCAATTGAAACAATGGGTCATTTAGATGCAGCTGCTACAAAATGAACAAAAACGTTGAAACTGACGAAAGGAATATAAAATCCGAAAAAAAAAATTTTATCCCGAATATTTCCTAACAGTATGCTAGAAAAAAGATAATTAAGCATTTAGAAAAAGGATAGCATGTCAGCATTTGAAAAGAAACAAAATAAATATCTGGAAGGAATGAAGTCCGAACCTGGTCCGACTGTTCATTAACTTCACGTTGTGAGCTATGAGTACTTTCACCCCCATCCTTCGCATAGGAACGATTTAAACTGCGCACTTCATTTACCAAAGTGTTGACTCCTTCACGCAGACGTGATGACAAACTTCCAGCTTGCAATACATCATCGTAACCTTTTTTCATTTGATTAACCAAAGATGCCAAACTTGGTGATAATGTGAGCGATGAATCGTTTTTATCAAAAGGCGATTCAAAATTGCCTTAATTTTTATTGTATTTGAATGATTCAAATTTGATAAATGGTAAGCTTTATCAGAAATCTCATCAATTATTTACAGAGTTCAAGCAAAATGCAATAAACTTTAAGTCCCAGACTTGTCAGAAAAACGCTCTTTTTTTTTTTTTTTTTTTTTTTTTTAAGTAACTCTCGTTAATTAAATAAAGAAATATTTTTAATCAACATAATAGACGAAAACGATCATATTATATTCGGGTAGCCATCAACACATATTTAAAATTAAAACCGTAATCCCAATCAGCAAAAAAAAACTTGCCAACCCAATTCAGAGATGATTCTAATAAATTTATTTGAAAAATACTTGTAGTATTGCTGCGCATGAGTTTGCTAACAATTGGACTGCTTGTTAAACCTCGAAGCCACGAATTCGATTTTTCATTCAGTCTCGAATCCATCAACTCATCGTGATGCAGCTAAAAAAACTAATGATCGGATACATACTTTGGCGACTGAATATGCACAATGCGTTGAAGCTTATCGATGGTCCATACGTTTAATGAGATTATAACAAAATTAGTTATTCCTTCCATCCCTTACTTCTTTAAAGGTATAGTACCACATTAACGGAATTTACTTATTTAAAATATTCGAGTAATGCACATCTTCATTTATCCACTTATTGGTTACTCACATATACATTTAAGAACAGTTTTATAAAGAAATACCTCATTAGCAAATGGCGAAGTACTATGCTCTTTGATGAATCGTAATCGACTTGGACTCATCGTTTCACTGGCTTGTTTTGGTGTTGTTGCCGATAAATTTTGCACCATATTCATAGCCCCCAATGGGTCAACTAGTGAGTCACTTGAATTATTTTCTTCCGAGAATGGAGCCTCAAAATGAGGTATACGGCAATAAGAACTAAAATCAAAAGCTAGTTTCATCAGAAAAAAAAAAAAAAAAAAGGAATGAACTGCAATAAAATTAATTACGGTATTTCCCGACTGTGATGACTGATCGAGAATCGATTCACTTTCATTTACATATAAAGGAACGGATCCTGGTACCTAAATTTATAAGAATATTATGTCACGATTTCCAGGAAAACGTTTCTAGTTTTTAAAACATAAAATTTGTTTGTTCATTTTCCATGATTAAATAAGTTACATATGGAAAAGATTAACAAAAAATTTTCTTAGAGGATTGCAAAATGAAAATACCGAGCTACCTCTTTAGAGACTGGCTCATTTTCCTTCGTTGCACTATCACATGATACATTCTCACTATGTGACCAATTATCAGCAGCAGATATCTGCAAATTTTATATATAAAAACAGTAATCCAGAAAACTGAAATAAAATTGAAATTGAACGAAATCAGTAACGCTAACCGAACCGAGCTGCAAGGAACGACGACTTGAAGCCAACGATAGATTTATTTTAAATAATGAAATAGCTCGCACTACAATTGCTAAGCGATTCCATGCTTTTACAGCTTCAACTCGATCGCCCACTGGCCAGCCGCCTTTCAGAACCGCTTGATGATAAATGCCATACGTCACTGCATTCTGTTCCATACCACTTCTCTAAAATTCGAGAAAGAAAACTTAACACCTTTTCGAAATATCAGATTTCGAATGCCAAACCAATCCCTATATAAAAATATCAAATTTCGAATTAAAGGGAGGAATTCACGAACTTACCTGCATTGCTTGTAGAACTTTGACAGCAAGAATAGGATGTCCAAAATCACCACATAATTGTATTACTATGCGGTAACACACCTGATCGAGAGGCAAAACACCCGAATATTCCATTCTGTCCAGTATCTAAATGAACTTGAAAAGTTCAGCAGAGAAGTTCTTTTTTTTAAAGAATATAGCAAGTTTTCATTTTAAAAATAATCAAGAAACTGAATGGAGTGGACAATTTGATGAGAAAACATATGCTATTTAAAGACGAATATTGTTAACTCTCACAAAACATGCGGAAATCTTCGAAGAGCGCAAGTGCATCATTAACAATATGGTCAAGAAGCATAAAAAGACAAGAGGACATTAGCAAATTTGAGAATTCTTGACAAATCTTATAGGGAATAAAAGAGCATAAAATCACTTACGTGAAGTGCTAGTCGTAAAATCTTCACTTTTGACTTCGCAAGATGAACAAGTGAAGGTAGAAGCATGAACCAAACGGAGTATGCATAAAAAAGTAAAGTTTTTGGCCATGTAACTGGTGAATGTCGGGCATTTAATATAGCTGTTTCGACGGCACTTCGAGCTTCTTGTTTTGTACGAATCAAAGCATTCTCCAAGCAATCTCGAAATTCGAACAAAATAAACAGGAAATTTCGCAGAGTATAAAATTTTTCCAAAATCACAAATGATAGCAACTCCAGCTTATTCACTACTTACCACTGCTAGTAGCTGAGCCTTTCATTTCGATACTCATTTTCCGCAAATTTTCAAGCTGGAATAGCGATGGTTCAAGCTTTCTTGGAAAATATTTATACTTATAGATTAATTCCTGGCCGTTCGAACTGATGGGAGATTCTGGAGGAGCAACGAATTCTGTCTGACGACTTGGTGACATTTCATATTCCAATAGAGAGTTATTCGATAAACGATAATCTTAATAAAATGTTCTCATCATTCTTGCTATATGATATATAAGGAAAACTGCTCACAGATCAATTGATAAATATTTCCTCAAACGACAAACTTCTGCTATTAGCTTTAACAAAAGTTCAGATCAGATTAACCACCAAATTTAAAAATTATAAATGATTCGCATTCACATATACCAACGAATTCAAGTAAGTACCATTTTGAGAAATTTTTGCAATACATTCATCAAAGAAAGCATTATAAGCATTTTTGTCAGAAACAAACGACCGCTCCTCGATAAAACGATTGAATGACTGTGTTTCGCTGAAGCGTTTAAAAAATTCCAAAGAAGACCTGAAAGAAACTTTCCAAATATTTTTATTGAGAGTAACTGAATAAGATATAATTATGCAAATTTATGCGTTACAATGCAACTTAACGCACAGATAAATAAGTTACTTATCACGAGAACGAAGAAAAGAATCGAGGTCAAATAGCGAGCCCGTATCAGTAGCTCCTACAAAACGCGGAGCACAACGAATAGGTCTGAGGTAAGCAGTATATCCTTGCATCAAAGAAGCCATGAATCTGAAAGTGAAATAAGTGAAAACCAGTTACTGCCATAAAGTTGCTTTCTTAGTACCAACCGAAAATTCAGCGAATATTGACAAAAATCAAAAATACTTGCAACATGCACAAAAAGGTTCATGACAATCTCTCACAAAAATCTCTGTTTTTGACAACACCGGTCCCAAGAAAACGATGATTGTTACCGCAGAAAAGCATCCTGAACGTTGATTTCAAGCGTCCTTTTTTTACGTTGTATGTCATAATCGATATCCAATGGCATGAAATCCATATTTTTTCGTAAAGCAATTACATTAAATTCTTCTTGATAAAGTCGTCTATGAAGTTTTTCAAGATTATTTTTCAATTGGCGGGAAGCTTTCTAAAAAAAAAAAAGATTTGGTTAAATAGTAATAAATTTATTAATAAAATTGACAAAGACTTCCTTAAACTTCTTTTTATCTAGAAAACGAATCAAAGCAATAAAAACTGACTATGTAGGGTATTAACCTTCGGAAGCATACTAAGCTTCAATGTTTGTCGAACGGAAGAGAAACTGATTGTTGAAGTATCAAGATCGAAGCAAGTAACATCAGATGGTGGATCTTCGTAGAGATCAAAATACCTGCAAAAGGGATCATTATAGATTTCAGTCAGCAAACTGTGAACTTCAATTTCCCACTGAACTATGGAAATCTTTATTTTACCGAATATAAAGAAAAAAGCAGTGTTAAAAATCTGAATTTTGAAATCTCACATACAAAATCCGAAAGCCTACTTGGAAATCTGATTACTTTTTCGAAATATCACTAAATTCATCTACCTGGAATCAACACCAGCAATGAACGGAAGAGGAGCATGAAGCACACCAGCAAGTGAAAGCGGACACTGAGGAATGTATGGACACTGCCAATGAAACGGGAACATCAAAGCACAGACACTTTCCGCAACAGCCGTCAGTAACCAAGGACGCAGCGAATGAACTAATATTTTTTGTTCCAGTAATGCAAGTAACATCAAATACCTAAATTTGCATTGGGCTTCGAAATTTCATTAATTTCGTTTAGATATATGAAGTTTCTCCAATGCTCTATTTTATACAAGTTGAAAAAAATTCCAGAGTGAAGAAATATTAAAAAAGAATTTTGATAGTAAATTCATACATCAGATTTTGTGGTCCTAGACATTTAAGAGTATCGAAAAAAGCAGCACCAGACAAAGGCAACTGCGAATCATCATGACTTTCGAATGAAATCGTTTCGTTACCCAACTGAACTAGTACACGTGGACACCGTGGTGATGGAAATGATACTTCGTATAGCTAAAAATGACATATTTTGGACGTGAACGAAAGAAATTCTCGATATGATTCATGAAATATTTCACCAATGAAGAAGAATATTTTTAGTGATAACTAGTTTCACTTTATTGGCAATGTCAGGTAGAAAGCTCACAACACATAAGGAGCTACAACTGCTCATAGAATATGCTAAAAAGATAAAATTTATTTCTATGAAGTTTCCAAAAAGATGCACATCATCTCTGTAAAATAAGCTCATTTAGTTTATTTGAAATTTAACATAATAAAACCACAAAATAAAAAGTACAAAAAAAAATGAAAAAAAAATACTGAAATAATATAAGAATTTCTCGTTTATAAAAAAAAAAAAAAAAACATGCAGGAACGGAAGAGAAAAACTCACAAGATGGGAAATATAACGTTCCACGGGAACAGTATGTGCACCTGATAAGGACATGCGATGAAGGTAAAATAAAAACCGCTTGAATGCGTTGAAAAACGGATATTTTGATATGATACAAATTGACATATTGCTGTGGAATGTCATCTGAAGTAACTTTCAATAATTTTAATATGGATCAAACCATAAGTGACAATAAACTCCGGAAAGTAAAATTAAAACTCTGAAAAACCTGTTCAGCCGGATCATTGGTGTTAGAAGCATCCTCTACCGTCCCGCGCGTAACTGTTTCATTCATCAGTTCCAACTTTTCCATCTGTTCTATACTGAGTGGCTTTGTATAAGGTTCGTAAAAGGTGACTGATGACCCGTAAAGTTTACTCCCATCCTGAATATTCACTGAGCATTCATTGGAGAAGTCCTTGCCATTAACAGATTTAAATTATACAATTAAAAGAACACTTATCATCAAAGTTAACTAAACGGAAATCTCAAATAGTCGAAATGAGTAAAATTCAGAAAACCTGATCAGTGAGAACAAAAGTAGAAAATGATTTATCCGGTGGTTGACATCTTGCCGGCCAACATTCGATTAGAGCGCCCACTGGTAGACAAAACATTGGTATATTCTGAGCCAATGTGAACTTGTTATCTGAAGGAAAATGATCCAGAACTGCTGGTTTATAAGCTATCCGTTTCGATGTCCCCTGTGATTTTTTATAGCACAAAAATACATCAGAACCAACCATGCCCTGAAACTGAGAAGCAAATTAATTCTTATATAGCTTCTTTTTCTTGATAATAATTCCTTGATATCCTATTTATCATTAAAAGTATGATTTTTTCAGTGCACTGAATCGTACTTCACAGTAAGAAGAAATATGAAATGACTAGGAACTTAAGTATATCATTCATGACCAAATAATAGACAAATGGAAAAGTTTTTAGCGAAACTCAAGTCAGAAAAAAGAAAATCTATAAAAAATTTTCTGAAGAGGCAAAGTGTTCAAACACTAAGCAATTGCTAATTTACTTTATGCAGTGTAGCTGGCATTCTAACCTTATTCAAATTTTTTGGAATTTTATAATAAGTATGTGGAGCCGTCTCGCCTTTATTTGTCAAAATGACACAAATATGAGTAACAACAAGTTGGCTTGGAGCACTATTTGCTTGTGCACGGCGATATGTCAGGAAAACACCTGAAATAAAACTCGAAAATAATTTACTGCAAAATCAAATTAATCTAAGGAATTACAAAAAAAGAATGGTTTCAAGAAATAATAAAGCGATACCTGGTGAGGCATTATTAACATTGGCAGAACGGCCGAAAGGAGTCGTCAGTACGGTGTTCGAATCAAGCATTGGCTTTTCTCCACGACCCTCATCTAGCACACCTGAATATATGAATTAAATGAAATTAAAATAAGTCATGAATATATGAATTAAATAAAATTAAAATAAGTCAATTAAAATATAAACACTCTTGGTGAACATATTACAAAACTAACCAATATCGACCAAAGGTGGTTTATGATACCCTCGGCGGAAACATAAAAAGACCGACGGTGTCCGCAATGAACCATGATTCAAATCCGCCGCGTATCCCATCGGTGTACTTGTGATACGCTCAAATCCATCCGGAACCTGGAAGAGAAAGAGATCAAGAAGTGTTCAATGATAACAGAAGATTACAATGTATTTTAATTTCATATTTTGATTGAAATGGAAACAACAATACCGTTTCGCCTAGACCAGGGAAGATCACACAAATATCAGTAATTGGGGCCAAAGGAGCTGAATTCCGACAGCCACATTCCTGAGCTGTAGGTACCAGATCTTCAGCGCCATCTTCCAAGCCAACGATAACAAAATATTCAAACAGTCTCCGGCACTCTCCCATTCAAATTAGTCTAAAATTAAAATATATCATAAGAAATTCATTTAAACTAAAATACAACGTTTTTGTTTAACAAAGCAGGAAGGTAAATATTAATCGAAGTGACCAAAATATGCTTCCTGAAAGCAATGTAAGCTCTTTTTTTCCATCAGCTGGTTTTACTGATGCATATGCTCGAATATTTAATCACTAATTTTAAAGTAGCGAAGTCTGAAGCACACTATGTAATCACAACGACAACATCACCAAATTAATTACGAGTAGTCGCCAACGCCGCGTTTCCAAGTAAAATCAGGTCGCCAAAGTGGGATCAAAGTTTTCATTGGCGACTTTCTTCGTTAATGTGGGTCGAGTTTTTTATCTTGTAATTTGTAATTTGAGTGGTTCGTATTCGTTTTGTTCATTAGTTATGGGATGCAGTTCACTTCATATCCAATTAGTGTATTTCAATAAATTGCGGAACTTTTTATAGCTGCTGTTTGCAATGCTTAAGGCTCTGAAAGGACGAGTCAACATCGTTCACGCATTTCGCTCACGCCATATTTTATACGGACAGCAAAACACGTCAAAATCAACTGGTAGTCAGACGGAACAGTAAGTTAACTTCTTGATTGTCGGCATGGGAGCAAAGTATTGTGTGAATACTTGGTGAAAAAAGTATCTGTAGATTTGTTTCCTGAGCAGATTAATATCATTCTTTGAATTTAAGACGTTTGTGAGTTAAACTCATATAAATTGCATAAATGGAAGACTGCAACTTATTTCAGGATTCAAAAGAAAATTATTGAGATGGAAAGAATTACTCATAGAAGTATTATTAACGGTCGGGAAGTATTATGGAGTAATACGTCTGACTATATGAAGGTATCAAAATAGTACATCTAATTGAACGAATGTATCTAGCATTATAAACATTTGAAATCGTCGTCCAAAGTCCCGAAAAACTCTCAAGTATATTAGAAATTAGAAGACCTCCACTTCGACAAATATTCCCTTCTTGCATTTCAGACGAACAAAGCTCATGAACAGTTACGTAAAGTCCTAACTGCCTGCGCTGTAATAATGGCAATAAATATGTTCTTCTTTATCCAAGCTGGGAAGGACTTAAAGCGGCGAAGGAAAGCAAACATGGATGAGCGTGAAATGCAACGTAAAGAATTGAATTTATCAGGCGAAGAAAGACATAAAATTGGCAAACCGTTCGAAGTCAATTGAGGGTTTTGATTACTCATAACCTCGCAGTTTATTCTACATTCCTCGATACCATGCATATGCTATGGTTTGACTTGCAATTACTAATCTATAGGTATTTTCTGGGTAATTTTCGTGGTCGATAAATTAGTCCATAGTGCAAAGTTTTAGGTTCTTCCAGATTGACATTTATAAGTAAATTGCTGAGTTTTAATTCTGTGCATTTAATTGCT
Source organism: Onchocerca lupi (assembly GCA_028564675.1). Taxonomy (NCBI): domain Eukaryota; kingdom Metazoa; phylum Nematoda; class Chromadorea; order Rhabditida; family Onchocercidae; genus Onchocerca; species Onchocerca lupi. The sequence continues at coordinate 17,920 of JAOVVO010000527.1, forward strand.
GGAAAATTGTCTCGCATTTAATTGCTAGAAAATCTGTCAAAAAAATCAGAGAAAGATAATATATTTCGAAATACTGACTGACAAACAGTTTGATTACAATTCTTTCATCATGTTTGAATTTGTTTCATGTGTGCCTCTATCAATTAATCGGTTTTTTTTATTTTGTTTTGTGCATACATTGGTCTATTTGGATTTGGTTAGAAATTTTAAGAAATGAAAAATGTAAAAAAAAAAAAAAGAAAAAAAAGAAAAACAATAAAAAGTGTTTTGTGAAGTGTTTAGAATGTATTCATTTTTATTAAATGGGATTTATCACTTGATGAAACATTTTAAGCTGAAGAATGGATGAATTTTAGATACATGAATGAAAGGTAAACGATCAGCAAAACAAAGTGGTTAAATGGAGGAGCTATGTCATTAACGATTTCAAAGATAATGAAGTTGTTGAAGTCGAATAAACCGTTCGGCGTATCCATATGTGATTTCCCTCAAATTTTCTATTGAAAATTGAAATTCTATTCTCTTTTATGCTTCACTTCTCATAAAGGGAGTTGGTTTTGGGAGCAGTGGGCAGAACAAGCCCAAAATTGATGGAAGCACTCGAAAAAAAAAGCGAATGATTTGGGATTTGTTTATTTGGTAGTCATGCAGCTATTTCAAAATATTTCATTTCTAATCTTTTTTGTTGACCTTTTACCCTGTCTTTATCATACAGTAGCTTTCGATTTTCATACCAAAAATAGCTTCATTTATAAAGGCACAAAAATGTTGGATTATGAAATGCCATATACAAATTATGCGATGGATTCAATGTTTCAAGAGTAGTAGCGTTTTTCAGTGACTGAAGGAACAGTTATTGCTGCGCATTGCATTAAAATTCTAAAATCCTGCGTTATAATTTACAAATATTTAGCCGCTTTTCTTAATTTGGTAATTTTCGTCGAGACATTTAGCCTCACTTTATTAATTATATATTTTTATGATCTAACTGAGTAACAAGAATAGTTGGTGATAACTGTAAATAGTTTGAGGTGAATCTTTTTTGTGATCATTTGCCCCTCATGTCTTCTCAGATTCTTTAGTGCTATACCTTGATAGCGGTAATCGCTACGCCATGCCATTTAAATTTTACAGTATTTGAACTTTTGGTACCATGAACTATCCGACAGAAATACTGTTGTAGATTTTCGTTAAAATATTTCTACCGAATAATGCTGTTGTACACGCAAAGATTTGAAAATTTTGGGTCTTGCGGAGACTTATTGGAACTCGGTGATTATTATTGAAGTGTGGATATCAGCTGAACGATGGAGCTGTTGCGGCCGATTCGGGTGCTGCTGTTTTGAAGGAGGGGTTTGAATTGTTATTTTCTGGAATCTCAGAAGACTGAAGATTTGAGTGAATATTTTGAAAGATTTAGAAATTATTGAGAAGGTCGATCTGTTGCAACTTCTTTGTTCAGAAGACAAAGGAAAATGGCCGAAGAAAGCGTGGTTTGTGGGGATGACAACATACGGATTGTCTCCAATTTTCTCCTGCATTCTCCTCCTGGAGAGTTTAATGAGGTTTTGATTCAAGCATATTTTAATTTGTTGTCACATCTGGCGTTGAGAACATCGCACTGAAAACTTTGAGTGCCTCAACAGTTTCACTACATGTGTAATCTGGGACATTGTTACTTCTGCTGGCGGTTCTTTTTGCATCTTAAATGATAAAAAAAATTTAATGAATGACAATTTTAAATTTATGGAAAATATAAGGCTTAAATTTCCGATGTAAATCATAAATGATCTTCCTAATACGGTAGATGTTTCGCCATAATGCGATCATCAGTGCAGTGACATGTCTGTTTTAAACGACTTTTGACAACCCTCAAATTATTTCGTTTATTTCTCCTACCGGTTAGGATATCAGTTGTTCAGGTTGGTGAGCCTCAGCTAACTAACATGCAGCAGTGCTACTGCGGTCTATACAAGGATCTGTGGAATATTTTCCTTTGTGCTTCAACATTTGTTGGATATATTCCTGGATTATGGTCTCCTTGTTAGATTCAGCTGCTGACAGCAAAATTTGTTTGTTTTCCAAAAAATACTTGAATTAAAAGAGTATTTGGAAAATTCTGTTCTTTGGATTTGTCTATATATTGAAATATTATAGCTTTTTCACAGGTTTTTAATGATGTGCGTATGTTGCTAAACAATGATGTACTACTGAAAAATGGCTGTGCAGCGGCATTTGCACAATACAACAAGGAGCAATTTATTCCTGTTAAATTGGAAAGTGTTGATAAACAGGTGTCACTTTAACTTATGAGATTAGAAATCTAGTTTATCTTTGTTTTAATATTCTCATGCACTAATTTTAACTTTTAGAAGTGAAAGTTTTAGTTTTTGGGGATTTACTGCAGTTTATCCTTCCGTTTTGTGAGAAATGATCCAGCTTGAAATGTTGAATCTTATTTCCTATTTCATTATGCTGTAAGGTACGTTTTAGAACACTGAGAACCTTTTCTAATAATTGCAGAGGTGTTGGAGAATTTAGCTGAGAAGCCACTAGTATAAAATTGGAATTTATATGTATTAGAAAGTCTATAAAGTTAGGGTTGCAGACTTTAATCACACCATTCAATGAAATGCCGAATGGGCGATTTTACGATCCTAGATCAAGAAATTCATTCAAATATGAACATTTGCGGAAAGAAGCTACAGATATTCAAGCGGAAAGCGCAAATGACGTCAGTTGTGAAACTTGGCGCAAAACAGTGCAAGAGGTTTAGTGTTTGAAATTCATGTAATTAATTATCGCTGATGGTAGAGTAGTTTCTTAATTGTTTGGGGGTTCACAAAAAATACTTAGAAGTTATATGCTAAAATAAAAAAGCTGGTCAGGTTTTTGTGGAAACTTAAAAATCAAGAAATATGTGAAACTCCGAGACTCTCAAAAGGCTTGGCACAAACCAACCAATCACCGCGACTTTTTTCTTCGTGTTTTAAACAAGTATTTATTTTGTGTTTTAAATATTGGAACTGATCATTTAGGAAGCCGACAAATACATCGAAAGCCATTACGAAGATACGGGTATAGCAGCAGTATTTGTGAACAACGACTCATTGACTTTGTGTATCGAAAGTCATCGTTATCAACCCAAGAATTTTTGGTGAAATACTATCATTGATTATTTTGCTGTATAATTGATGGAACAGTGGATCAGTTCAAGAATTGCTATGAATTTTAAATTGATTAACAATATTAGCCATTCAATGAAGATGATATCGTTAAGATTATCAATACTAATTTTAAATTTCAGTATGTTATGAAGTATTTTTTCACATGCACAGTTACAAATAGAACATTAAGCGAAAGGACTACCTTTAGAAAGATCCATACATTAGATTTTTTGTGTATAACATGTTTTAACTGCTACAGGAATGGGCGGTGGCGTTCACAATGGACATTACCTATTGCGGATGGCAGAAACGAACAGTGCGAAATTAAGGGTGTTATTAAAGTACATGTGCATTATTATGAAGATGGCAATGTTCAACTTGTCTCGACAAAGGAAACATCTGCCAAAATTACATATACCGTTAGTTTTTTAAGTCTGTTTTGCATACCGGTGTTATGGAGAAAGGGAAAAGGAGAAAGAAAATGATTCCAGAATTAATTTCCAGGCTGATTTCGCGCAAACCGCAAAAGATGTATTTAAAATCATTTGGGAGGAAGAGTCGAAGTATCAGGCAAGTTCCTGTTTTCTTAACAGCTATTATTGAATGATAGCATAGCAAAGATATTTGCAATAACAATTTAGAGAACTGCTTTTAAAATAATATTTGAGATATTATTTTCAGGATGCGGTCCAAGAAAATTACCAACAAATGTCTGCCACAACATTCAAAGCTCTACGACGTCAGTTGCCCGTAACGGGTGTGAAATTTGATTGGAGCAATACACATGCGTATCGAATCAGTAAGGACTTGAAACCACAATAATTGTTTGTGCAATAAGAATGGTGCTTTTTCTGCAATTATTTCTGATATTTTTAAACAATATTGATATATTGACATATTCATATATTTGAAAACTTCCTCGTTTTTGATGTAAATCCGTAATAAGCAAGATAAAAATCGCATTTTACATACGCTTCTGGATTTCCTTGGCTTACACTGAATTATTAATACTGAAGTTTGGATTAATGCTTCCGATGGCTGAATTTCAAGTTAACGATTTAAGTCATAATTTAGTTGTAGAACTAAATTCTTTTTTTCTTTTTTTTCTTATACCTGACTGAAAATTAAAGTCGTTACATTAGCAGGATATGTAATGACTGTAACGGTATAAATTGACAAGACATTTAATAGCACTGGCTTTTTGGTATATTGACCATTTCAAATTTTTCTTGATTGCAAAATAACCATTCATTTCGATTGCCATTGGATCAAAAAAAAAACCTGTTACGAAACATATTTGTTAGCCTACAAGCTTTATCCCAAGTTTCTTTATCTTATTTGTTGTTGTTTTATTTCTTAAATTTTGTCAACAGGAATCTAATATGTATAATCAGCATCTGCGAAAAGTATTGACTTGTTAGGAATTGAATTTGATTCAAGAAACATTTCGCAAACATTCAAATCTTCCTAAAATATTAGGCTGTGTTACGAAGAGGCGCTTATTAGTTTTGCCTTGGGTTCGAAAGTCCTGTTTATTCACTACAATTTTCAAAAAATATCAGGTTTTGTCCAGACAATTTATATGCATTACTTTGCTGTCATTAACTAGAATTATGTATCTCAGATAGTTTCATCTTGTTTCCTTATTTTGTTTAATATGGCTTAGGCAGTTTGTTTAGGCTGCTGCCATTTTTTACTAATTTTCATAGTAATGGTGTTCATACTTCGGAAATTTCACACAAACTTTTTTTATCCGATTCCGTGCATAAAGTCCCAGAAATCATAAACATGAGCCGTCAGCTGTTCTAATTTCATATGCAAATGAATTCTTATCTTTATTTTTTTTTTTTTTTGAAACAATAATTCATTGTTTAGAATCTGCGCAAAATTTTTTATTTATTGCCAGACCACTTTGGTGATGATTTGAATTACCATTTTTTCTCTTTCAAAAATTGTTGATCAAACTTTTATTGGCTTTTTGTTAAATATTGTTAAATATTTCCATTCAGCCAACACTTGATTATTCGATAGACAATGGTTCTAAATTGTGGAATGTAATGGAACTGATGTTTTCCACTTATTTTAGCATAATTTTTCATTATTGAGTCAGAAACTGTATTTCCATGAGCTTTTTTTATATTGCGACTGAACCAGTGTGCATCTTACAATTCATTCTAGCAAATTATAATCTAAAGAATTCAATTTTTCAAAACTCATGAGAAAGGGAAAAAAAAAAAGAAATAGCACGCAAAGTTCGACAACATAACCTTGTGTGACCGTTTGGCGACTGCATGATAAGCGCACATAAAACTTCCATTTTTTCTCCCCATTTGGAAACGGAGATGAATCCGGGAATAACTGCAAGACATTAATTCATTTACTCAAAAATTGTAGTAATGTTCGTACTCGTGAATTTTGGCATCATGAACGATGTATGCTGTGTTTGGCATATAGTTATACCAGATGTCGCTATACCAGAGGTGTCTGCTAAATGACTGTATTTCGGTCTAGATCTGAGTTGAATACATGATAACAGTGAAATTTTTGAAAAATCAGTGTTCAATATGATAAAAAGTAATTTTAATTTACTACGACAAAATCCTTACTGTGAGATAATAATTCATACTGCATTAATGCATGAAACGTTGGGTTTAGTAAATTAAATTTTTAATGATGTCATGCATGTTGGGTGATATCTGTACGTTTCAAACCACTTGATAATTGCTAGCACCTGCAAAAAAACTTCAGGAAAACAAATTAGAGTAATTAGACCAAAAATCCCATCGCCCCATATTTGATCAGAGAATTGGTTTAAATTGGAATTTGAGTTTTAAATGTTAGGTTGTGCAAACTGCTTGAGCAATTTGAACTGATTTTAAAATCCAAAGAAACCTTAGCAATTAGGTTCTTCTTCGTGTTACCCTGTGGCATCATCATTGCCTCTTGTGCGGGGATGACCTTTCGTCCAATTTTTTTTTTTTTCAGTTGAGCATGATAACTCCATACTCCTATATTTTAAAACATCCAAACATTGAAGTGAGAAACCACAAATCGAGAAATACGAGCTTTTTTTTATTGATCTCATGATAAAAATAATGGGAAGAAAGAAGGGATAACAGTTGAATTTTAAACAGATTTTTGCAAACGTCATTCCTCGGCATTAATTTGTTGTTGATAGCATTGGGTGCTTCCAAAACATTCCAAAAATTTGATAAAAACAATAAAATGAATACATCGCTGAATTGAATTATCTGTAATATCAAAAAGTATGGATTTCTGCTTCAGTAATCCAAATTACTCTTATCCTAGCTTATCTTGGATTTCTGCAAAATGATTTTTGCATATTTTGCAAGTTGCAACAATAGCTCAAACAAGAAGAGAATTTAGTCGCAAGCTGCACTTTTTTAATGGTGGATCTTCTATAAAACGCCCTCCCATTACTGTTTAAAAAAAAAAAAAACATCTTTTTTACATCTTATAATGTAACAAATTTATTGAAGTATTCAATGAGTCCTATGATTTCAAAAGATTAGCATATGTTGGACATGAAAGCTAGAAATGATCAGAGAAGAACACAATCGCAACTCCAATTGATATAATTCAAAATTCTTTATGACTAATGAATGATCATCAAGTCTACGACATATTTCGCAGATAAATTAAGATCTTCAAAGCAGTATATCATTATCATGAATGATAAGTGCCGGTTTTATATGGAAATCCGAAAAAATGGCTGAATTAAATAAAATTAAAACCAGGTCTGATATCATAGGTGGAAAGAGTGACAAAATAAAATCTGGAGAGAGAGCTATAATCAGAATTGTTTCCAATCTTGGCAAATGATATAAAATGAAATTATCCCACATAGTCAGTACAGTTATTCGACGATATGTATCTTCAGAGAAAGTTGTACAGAAATTGCTCACAAATGGTAACATTCTCATGAAAATGGCATTTAAAGTTAATTGAAGAAATTCTTAAGGGTCGATAATTAACGTCTAATTTCTCCCTCTCCTCATTTTCCATACTTTGTAATGATTTTTCACTTCGCACAAGAGATAAAGATTATAACCTAAGCACTGAAAAAAAGTTTTCCATCACGCATAGAATAGGTAAAGAAACTTCCCACATAATCAAAAAGAATCTCCCCGCTTAATAAAGAAACTTTATACGTATTAAAAGAAAATGCAACATGTATCAGACAAATGTGATCGCAGAATATATAAAATTCTGAGACGAATTTCCTTCATTTCGTGACAACTAGTCCGAACATGAAAAATTCGTCCTGGGATATACAGCATCTGTGAGTAGATGGTTTTAATAGTTTTGATTGGCTTTCTAAATTGACGGTATTTTCGGGCGGTGGTATTGTTGGTGTTGGAGGCGGGCTTTATGAGTCTCTGTGTCTATTTTTCAGTATGCAAGTTTCTGTGTAGTCGAAAAATTAAATTTGTTTACAGCTTATTTGACAAGCATGCAATGGAACGCAGTTTGTTTTGTAACCACTTCGTTCATTGAAGTTTCAAGACTAACTTGAAAAATTCACAGATGACGTATAGTGGTTCGAACATCTCATAAAAATCAAGACTAAGCATAGCATTTTGCTATCGGCAGAGCTTTTATCCTTTAATGAGAGATCTCATACTAAGTGTTAATAGCTAGTTACAAGAAATAGGTCATCTTGTAATCTTTGACTTCTAGAGCTCCAGTGGATATCTTCATATTATTTTGGACGAGTTCGAGTGAAATCTGCTTCCAAAATTTTCTCTTTTTGCATAATACTGCTAATAAGATGAAACTGAAATTTGATCAGCATTTGACAACTTTGTCCGACTATTCAGCGATGCATTACTGCGGAAAATGAAAATCCCACCTCCTCCGGTACAGAGCTGATTCTCGGCAATCACGTAGCGCGAGTCTGTCATATTTGGAAGTATGTTGATGCATGACATTCTCTTAATGAGTTCGCATTCTCTTAATTACTATTGTGCGTTTTTTAAATCAGCAGAACCTCTACGAAGAATGTGCAAGTGGGGTTTGCTTCGAAATGAAATTTAGATCAACTTCATGATGTTGACTTGACCTGCGAAACCTGAAATGCGATGCGTTGAATGATTTAAGCATTCCTTCAGCGTCTCTCAAGAAGGCGATCCAGAAGTTTACATTATATCTTCTTACCAGATGTTTTCAGTGCTTGAGCTCAAGGATACCGCACATGATCGATGATATGGGAAAGTGCTATAGTAATTTGTCATGATTTGGAAATGGGTTCAAATGGAACGCATAGCGGATTAAAATGCCAGAAATCGACGGGATGAAGAGAAGATTTCTTTTTCTAGAACATTATGATGGAGTTGATCAGAACTGACTGGTCTCATAATTCTTATGAATCTTATTTAGTAGTAGTTAGTGATTGTTCATTGATGTTAACAAATGTTATATTCCAAAGACTGTCGACACTGGCTAAATGTTGCTTCGGTTGTCTTGAGCCATGTATAATGTTGTCTCCTCTGACTTCTTTAAACACAATTTAAAGAAGTCGGAGGTGATGTTTTACATGGCTCACAACATCGGACATTATCATAGAAGAGAAGAATGGTTAGCTCTCTACAAACGTCTTGGATCTAATGGATTTTGAACTCATTACTGAAAAATAGATTAATATTGTTCTACGCGGTCACTTCCTGGAAATATGTTCGGAATCGTGAAGCTTCGATTCAGCAAAAGTAGTATAAAATTAATGTGAAATTTAAGTATACATGGGATGAACGGATCAGAACAAAGTTATGAAAGCCATAATATGAATTGAAGGAAAAGTTTTTGTGTTGTAAAAGAGACAGATCCTCTTGTAAAAAATTTTATTGATTGACGGAAGAGTGGTTCTCCATAATAAACAATTATTTAAGAATATTCAAGCAAGTTGATCACTGGGTTATTCTTTTCTTTGTCGCTCGTAGAGAAGACTGTTCCTCGATTGAATTGTCGAACTGTTGTGTCGCTTTGGGTTCTGGACTATTGCTGTTATTGCTAGTTGCTATTGGTGCGTCGCTGTAGAAACTCCGAACTTGAACTCGAATTCGATTTCGAACTACTTCTGCTCCAAAATCCGGACCTTTCGAATCCTCTCGGGGCTCCTCCTCCTTTCTTAATCTTCAACATGTCGCCTTATGATTGGTCAACCTCACATTTTTCATCTATATATCGGAGCGTTTTGGCGCAAACATGTTTATCGGCTTGTTGGTCTCTTTGAAATTATGCCAATCCACAATACTCCTTGTTTACAATAATTGTCTTGGTGCTGTTTGTCCTTTAACGTCTCTTGTTTATTATGGTCAACGTCATCCCGCTGTTTGATCTTTAGAGGTTTCTATATACATCAAATTACATCTTATCTGGCGTTCGTATTAGCCATTTTTATTGCGTGATTAGCAGCATTCATTCATTTGAGTCAATCGGAATCGTTTGAAATTTTTTTTCAAAAAACGGTACATTCATTTTATTCGGCTGTTACTTATCAAGAATACTTAAGACTTATTGGGCTTCTATCTACTTTCAACTGTGATTGCAGCAATAGCAAAGGAAAAAAAACGACTACGGCAATACAACATTTTGCTTACAGTAATTGTTACTTTATTTCCGATAAAACATGTCAAATTACTTGATGTTTGTCCTTTTGGTGGGGACAGCTGTGTAGTGCTAGAAGTGTCGAATATCCCTTTCGTCTTTCTCTGTGCCCTGAAATGTGGTGCCTTTTTTATGCTAATAGTGACATTACATAAAGAGCGATGGTGCCAAGTGAGTATGTCAAGCGATGCTCCGGTCTATTGTTATATTGTACTATTGTGTCCTAAATAATGAATATGCTTCAAATACTCATTTACAATTATAACAGAAGGCTGTTAAAATAACCGTGAGAAAAGATTTCAAAATTTTGAACTAGTAATATTCGTTATATTGAATGGGCCAATTAAAGCTAATCGAAATGCATTTGCTTCTTAAATATCTCACATCTCATGTTTTCTTTCATTCTTTTTATGTCTAAACTGGTTTTAACATTAAATCAACAAGTGACAACCTTTATGGTAGTGTTTTATTTAATAAATGAAAATCTATTAAATTAAGAAGTTCTTATGCTGAAATATCCAGTTTTTTGCTCTAAAAGCAAAATTATAATAACCGAGAAAGCACTCATATTCCCACCCAAAAAGTCTTCCGTTATATACTTATTCTGTTACTTATGAAAACGTAGAATTTTTCTAAAGATTTTTTCATTTAAGAAAGCATAAAACATCATTTTATTAGTATAGCATAAGTGTGACTCTGATGCAAACTTAATTAGATGATGAGTGGAAGTGCTCTGGTTTTGCTGCTTAGAGCATTTATAATGCTTAGGTATTGCCTAATTATTTCAAAATTCTTTGTTTTCGCTGAGAACAGGTGGAACACCTTATTATTGCAGTTTCCTCAAAAGGAAGAAGCATATCATGCATTCTGTTAAAACGCTTGCGAAAAAATTATGGTTACAGTAATACGTTCTTAGATTATTCATGCAAATTAATGTGCTATGAGAAGTTGGTTGATTTAGGCCTCTTCTCACTTATTCCTAGCTCTTTTTCATGCACTGAAAAAAAAAATAGTTTAAGTTAATTCTAATATCTCGAGATAAGAAAAAATTTGAAATCAAGATTACTCATACCATTTGCACAGACACTCGAAAATAGTACTCGCTTGCAATTTTCGTTGGATATCTTGATATTTCTGATTATTTTAACATCCAGATCTCTCTGACTTCGAAATTTCTCGGAACTATAACCGATAATGTAGAATGATATTTCTAAATGAATCCAGATTTTGCGCAGTGAGTGTGCTGTTGCAGTCCAAGGGCAGTATAAGAAGTTGGGCTTATTTGAAGATATACGTATTATTTCCACTTTATAAGGGAGCTACGATTCATTGTTGAAATGGTTTAAGACTGGAATTTCGCTGACATTGGTATAAGAATTTCATTCAACAGCATATTTCCAGACGTTATGAAAAAAACTATGGTGAAAGTCTTAAAATTTGAAAAAAGTGTAATGGTAGGGTTCAACTTGTTCCTCACTTCATACTCTTTTCGTACACCAAATTTCGTTGTATTTGAAGAATAATAAGTCCAGATTTATAAATCTATAGTAGTAAAGTAATATTTGATATCCATAGATTAGTTCGAGATAATTTTCATGACATTGGAGAATTGTAACACATTTATTTGATTTATCTTTTTCTCAGTAGATATTACTGAAAATTGCAATAAAATTCTATCCTTGAACCAAAGATGCTGGACATGTTTTTCTGAAAGTGTATTACATTAGTTGCTGAAATTTTCCTTTTTTTAGTTCTCAACTTAGAATGCAAAGTTCGAGTGATATTTTTTGAATTTCATATTAGAAAGAAAATATTGAATGTGGTAAGAAATTATCTATGCACTAAATCATTTTCTATACCTATAGAGTCTTTATTGGCTTTACATTGGAATTTCTGTGTTTTGTTGTTGTATGATTTGCAAGGTATTATTCCGTGCAAATAGTTTTGTTTTTTGAACATTGTTTCGGATTTTTCATTTTAGTTGTCGAAAATGTTTTCATTTAAAAAATAAAGCATCAGGTTATAGTCGATTTCAGGGATACTTTCAACTTCCTATACTGTCTATCTGAATTCATTTTATTTTTGGACCTTAAAGTTTTCCAGACGATGCGTGAGTATAAAATTGTTGTATTGGGAAGTGGTGGTGTTGGAAAAAGTGCTTTGGTGAGTTGAACTCTCAAAAAATTTGTATAAATCTGCAGATGCTTTCAGATTCATATACTGGGCGTTTGAGTTCTTTTTATTTTTATAGACCGTACAGTTTGTGCAAGGCATATTTGTGGAAAAGTATGATCCAACAATTGAGGACAGTTATCGAAAGCAAGTGGAGGTTGATGGTCAGCAATGCATGCTCGAAATTTTGGATACTGCTGGCACTGTTAGTTGTTTTTTTTTTTTTTTCGTGTTTTTCTAATGAATCAGTCCAAAGTCAAGACTAACAATTGCAGTTTGAAGTTTTCATGTGATAATTTTAACAATAAAGATATTTAAATAAATTCGTTTAGGAACAATTCACAGCTATGCGTGACTTGTATATGAAGAATGGTCAAGGCTTTATCCTGGTTTATTCCATTACGGCACAGACCACTTTCAGTGACCTCACAGATTTGAGGGAACAAATCTTGCGTGTGAAGGATACGGAGGAAGTCAGTTCTGCATATTTTGTTGGATTTGAATAATGTTTTTAGGGATACCATCTTTCAGCTCCAGAAATATTGAATTGGTAGAATGTTTGGCAATATGATTGCAAGATTCGATCTTTAAGGTAATAACCTGATTTACTCCCGTCTCGCCAGACATTCATAACATGAGCAATACTTGCATTGTCATGAACTTGTACCACTTCACACTGCGTCGCAGTTCACAGTTAGGCTTCATGCGATATATCTTGGGATTAAGGCCAATTAATTTTATATTAGTGGTAGCACTTTCAAAGTTTAGTTGTTCTTGAATTATTTTTACTGCATATTTCAGGTACCAATGATACTTGTTGGGAACAAGTGTGATTTAGAAGATGAACGTGTTGTGGGCAAAGACCAGGGATCCAATTTAGCACGATCATTCAACAGTGCTTTTCTTGAAACTTCAGCTAAAGCAAAAATTAATGTTAACGAAGTATAAACATACATATTTTCAAGTTTTAATCAAGTTTGTATATCAAATTTTTTATTGCGTGGCTTTTAAGATCTGCGACAAGATGTTTTTTATCATCTCGAATCATTTCTACAAACCAATTTGACAATCAATCTGAATGTCTCATGGTGGAGTAGGCTTGCAGGACGGAATATATTTTTTGGGAATTTTAGTTAAGTCAAAAAAATAGTGTTCTTGTGTTCAACTCACAAGTTTGGATTTGAAGCTAGTGCAGGACTAGTAATCGAATAGTTTCAAAAGAAGGATTATGGAAGGATTCCAGAGTAGTTAAACTAGAAATTGTCGATTTATATTATATAATCATCTACTTTATTGCGCTGATAATATTCTGATATTTGTCTTAAGGTTTTCTACGATCTTGTTCGTCAAATCAATCGTCGTCATCCAGAAGTAAGCAGACGTCAAACGGGTTCATCGAACTGTTGTTGCAACCTGATGTGATGTTCATATATTCTTTAAAATTGATGGTGTTCTTCCCGAAGAGTTTTCTGCCCTAGATAGTCAGTGCTGTTGAACATACGCCCTGAATTTACACAATAAATTTGCTTGATTTGTATGTTCATCCATCGTAATTTTTTTCATCAATCGCGTGCCTTTCGAACTAAATAAGTGAACATATCTCATTCATAAAATCGACTGCATAGAACTTTATCAACTTAAACTTTCTTATTTTTTCTAGGATTTTCATGAACGTTGTGCGTCTTGCTTGCGATCCTAATAGTTACATCTCTTTTTCCATAACTTCCCATATAACGGCAGAGAAAGTTGTTAATATTAGGGAGTATTCCAATTTCTGCGCAATCACTGAAGGAAGTGCTTGTGTTTTATTACGCTGCCAAATTTGACTTTTTATCATTTATAAAAATGTTAGGATGATTATGAATTCTTTCACGTTTTTTGTTATTTTGATCTTCTTCACCATTAATTTTGAATGTAAAATTTCCGAAATTTCGATTTTTCAGGAGTAATTTGAGTCAAGTGATAAATTGCTCTTGGCTTAATATATATGACAAAAGTCCTCTTTCTTGTTTCTTTCTTGTGTTCCTCTTCAAATTTTTCTTTTTCATTTATATTTCGTTCATTTATATCTTTCAAACTATTTATTGTTGAGATGCTTTTACATCCCTACAAATTATTTATTGTTAACCTCATTCCTACAGCAAAAGCTGTTTTTGCTTTCCTTTATTAGTAAATAGTCAATCAAATTGTGAATATATTGCACCATAACAAGATGCTTTTCCACGTTGTGATTTCTTTTATTATTTTTCTACAGAACTTTTCGTTAGCCGTCAAACTGAAAAAAAAAATTCTTGCCTAAATATTGTGAAGCTATCATTTTACTCTATATATTAGACTTTCATAATATGTACTTCAGAAGAGTATGTAGTTGCAAAATTATTTTATTAGTTCCAAAAAAAAGTTGGAGAAGCAAGAGGGTGAGGAATCCGTGACAATTGTTTCTGGGTCTGAAGATCTAAACTATAAGTTTTGGATTAGTACAATTAGAAGATGAGGAAAGAAGATTGATTGTACTGTTCAAGTTAATAGGTGTTGCAACAACTTTATTTTCACTTTTAAGATAATTTAATTTTGATTAAGTTAGGGAATTCCAGTTTTGTTCTTTCATCAATGTTATCAGTGTACAGTGATACTGTGCTTAATGAATTTGAACAAATCGTTTTTGGTGTGAAATTCCTGTCTTAAATTCATTAAGAAAACCTTTTCTAAATAATGTTTTTGATAGAGCAGTTTCATTCATAAAACAGAACATAAGCTATCAGTTTGAATGATTAGATTAAGTTTGTGATTATTTTGTTGCTTTAAGATTTTTTTTTTTAGTGGAAATAATATTTTGCAAAGCGCAAAAGGTTAAGTAAGAGCTACATTGATTCAAATCCTCAAGTTCAAATAGGGAATTTTTCGATCGATGATGTTTAGTGCCAAAATGCTAATGACTGTGGTTTGGATCTGAGTTAAATAAAACAGCTATTTTGCCCAAGTCAAGAATGAGAGAAAGCTGATGTCAATGAAGCGAAAGCGTACAGTGCAACGATATATCATATCGAATCAGGAGATCGAGATTGACAGAGCCTGTAACAATACCAATTTGTCATTCAAAAGAGCATATGATGCCATAAAAGGGTTTATCGACAGGTTTATTATACTGATAATAAATGTCATGTCCTGTTCTCCTGTCGTTTCTATGTTCAGTCTAGTTCCCTCATTATCTGTCGAATAGAATCTCATCGGAAATAAATGAATATGGATCCATGGATTCTGCCCTTAATTAAAGATATTATTACTGTCTTTCAGCATGCAGAAGAGATTATGTAAATATGACTTTGTCGCAACTCGTGAAGGATTGCTGCTCTTTTTTAAGCAGCTTGAAAATGTCTTTGTTAGAGAGCGACAATAATGGGTAAGGATTAGTGTTACAAATATTACAACATTTGAAATTGTAGCCATATTGCTGAGTCTGTTAAAAAATTTAAGAAGTATCCAAATTCAAAATAAGAAAGAATAAAAAGCTCACTAAAAATGTATCAAGACTCTAGCTGTGTCTTCGTCAATAAAAGAAAACAAATGTCGGAATTCTTCGACTAAGCGTTTATTTCAAGTATTTTCTAAATGTTAGGAATTGAAATATTAACTGTAAAATAGAGCTAAGCATGATTCTCGAAGTTTTTTATCCAAACTTTGTCAAATTCTAGATTTGTCTTGATATCTAAACTGAATATATATTTAAAAAATACATGCAAATCTATAATTCCAAATAATTATAGCTCCAAATTAAATGAATTTAAAAAAGTGTTGGGTCTACAAAATGTTGCTGAAGATTTCAGCTCACTAGAGCACGGACTGTTTTCATTATTGTGATTTCTCAGAATCAACTGTTATGCCTTTTTTACCTTAAATAGAGCCAGAAATTTGCGCAAATCGTCAAATCAATTGCGCTATCTATTATTTCTTGTTAAACAAGACTATTTGAAAAGCTTTGTAATTTCTATAACTATAGTGTTTCATTTGATTAATGACAACTAATTGCACCATATCCAATATCAGTGCATAATTATGTGATGCGGTAGTCCTGGGCGTTGTCTACCGTTTTTCAGGCATGAAACACGTTAGCAACATGTTTTACGGAGTTCTCATGCAGCCTAAAGCATTTTTTCTTTTTTGAAAAGAATTCAATCATTCAGGAAGTTAGTATAATAGAAGAACTTCTGTGTGTTTGTTTGTAATAAGATCAAGAATTATATGTCGAGAATCAGATAATTATGATGATTACTATAATTCCCAGCTGTAGCTACCTGAATTTATTTACCCCCAGATTACTTATTAATTGATCGCAAATTTTTTTTTTAATGAAAATACTCACTACTTTTGTTATAAAAGTGCCCAGCGCATGAAGCTGACCATTTAATGATTGGGACCTTTTTGAATTATTTTTAATCATAAATTGTTGGTCTTAGTTCCAGTTGCTAACTGTCGTTTCATCGAAAAAGCAATCGATTGGAAAAAATAATGCTTTTTTCACCATGTTTAAAGCAACAAAATTAGTGATATTCCAAATCATGCTAACAGCTACCAAAGTTTTTTAGATCAATAAATAGCTTCAAATGAACATTCATTTTTCATTTTGCCAATCATAAACCATGCGGATTTGAAATGACGGCAACAGACACTTGTCGCCATCAAATGATGACATTATTGACGCTTTTTGTCGTTATTTCTAATATTTGAAGAAATTCTTCTGGTAATGTAGGAATATTGTTGAACGAATTTTCCAATCATCTGTATGAGTTGATAAATAAGTTGTGCATAAGCAAAATTTGCATTTATTTACAAATAATTAAGAGGCATAGCAATAACGTTCATTTCCAAGAGGAATATTGTTTTTGACATAAATATTTTCAGATTATTTCTAAATATAAAAGTAAGATACTTGCAAATCACTTGTTAGTAGTTTGTTTCATCTTCTTTTATCAGTGAGTCAGCAAAAGTATTCAGTGAGCGTACAAAAACTTTTGGAATCATGAATTGAAATAAGAAAACGGCTAAATGAATATCAGTGCAATTAATAGAGTTCGAAATTTCGATGGAAACAAAATAAGCTGATACGGTGAAGTGGAAGAGAAGGGAAAAGAAGAGGGAGAGAGGAAAGGCAGGACCAGTGGAATGAATGATAATGTGCCTACGGTGTGCGAATAATTTATCAGATTCATTTGATCAGTAATCCCTTATAAATCATCAACATTATGGCAAATGAGCATTGAAAATGAGTCCCCTTAAGTTCCCTACGAAATGCGTTGGAGCACTTCTCTCCAGATCCATCGTTATTGGCGACATGCTGATTGGTGATGTTGGCGATACTCGTTGTCGGATCATCGAAATGGCCTTTAACAAAATTCATTTCTTCTCCTATCTTCTCTTCCCACTTTCCCATCAATTATTATTCACTTTAGCCATCGTTGTCACCAATCACCATACATCTATCTACTTCTTCTAGCACCTGTCCCCTTGTCAATTCCACAAAACTTCTTCGGCCTTCTCATCGACTCTTTATAATGCTACATACGATTCCTACCGTAAACCTTCGAAATATCTCTTGCCACGACGATCAATTTTATTCATGATAATCATGCTGCATTAATAGTATTCCAGACGACATTATTGGCGATGAGGTTTCCAATGTCGTCAGCATCATCATAATCACTTTTGCTATTTTAGCTACTATTATTGGTGAGAATGCCACTGTTCTCACCATGATCATTACTGTTATCATTGTTATCTCCACCATTATATCAATATGATCATAACTAATGCCGTTACTACAACTGAACAAAATAATAGTCCATTTAATGTCTACTGATATCAAAATTATCACATACAGTTGCTTTTTTCGCATTTTTATTGGGAATGAGATTTGTTATTTCCCTACTTTTCTTTTTAGCAAAAATTAAGAGAAATTAATCATTTGATGCGAACACAAATTGTTTGAAAAAAAATGCCAATATTTAAAAAATAATAGCTAAGAAGGAAGGTACGAATTTCGAGTAGTTTAAATAGAAAATTATACTAATTTGAATTAATAGTTCAAGACCTGAGGCATGCAAAATGTGATTGAAACTTAATTTTATTAATTTATATTATATATTAATGATACGGACGGCATTTCTTTTTGCTTGATTTCTCTGTTTTTTTTTTTTGTTTCTCATTTCCTCAAATGACATAGAGAATAAATTAATATTGCAGAACAGTGCTTAATACCAGAATTTCAATTTTATTCATTAATATCTTATTTCATTTCTACTATCAGATCTTATATTTTATGGGAGGTTCACAACACTTAGCTCTAACAGTTTCTGGGGTAAGATATGCAAAACAAAGATGAATCTGTTTGCAGTGAATGGTGTTCCATACAAGTCATCACAATTTTATTTCAGATGCTGATAACTTCAAAAAATTCTGAAAATTACTTCCAGGAAGTTTTGTTTTTTGCTTTATTATTTGTTTTTTCCAAGTATCAAAATGAAGACGAAATACAACTTCTATTGAAAGACAGTTTATTCTAAATATCAATTTGAACAGTTTGAAGTTTTAAAACTTTGGGAAACTTTAACCAATATCCAATATTCACAAGCTCTCTTTGATTACTTCAGCATATTTTGCTGTTTCGCTTTTATTCTGAACTGGATTCTCAATGACTGCTGTAGATACAGTTTTGATGACTTATTACTTCAAATTTTTTTTTCTTAAGGAGCCGTTACTATCCAGAAATTTCTGGTAATCTTTCTCAGGATTGTTTCATACTATCAAGTTCTTCAAAAGAACAATTTTGGTATATGTTCTTATCTGAAAAGTCAAGCAAGATCAAAAACTTTGTATTCTTACCGTAAATATAATTCAAAGAACTGTAGTCCAAATAATTTGAGGATTTGCAGAACAACTTTATAAAGTTTAAATATGATAATGAACGTCCAAATTCATTGACTTTGAATAATTTCTATACGGCATAATGAATTCAGAACTTGAAATTATCTTTGTTCAAATAATTGTATAGCACTCATTAGTAAGTTAGGCTTGAATGTAATTATCATAAATTAAGCAATTTTCAGTGATTGATCAAGTTTGTAGTGAAAGTACATACTGTCAACAAGTGAAAATTTTTAAGAAATAATGCAACGTTCAATGTTACGAGTTGATGATAAAAAATCAGATTCGCGACAAGAAAAAATTTTGACAAAAAAGGTAACTGAGTTAGAATTTAATTGCAGCGAAATATTTCAGTTTCATGTACCTCCTAAAAATTTTGACTCTTTATGTTGAGTTTGTTTGCAAAGCAAATTTAATTGCTTACAAAGGCTTCATTTTTAGTTGAATAATTGCAAAATTAAGATACTGTAAAAATCAGTTCATTAAGTACTGCCTTTAATGATTGCGTTCAAGTTTTGATGAATCTCACAATTAAATAATCGAGATTTGAAGAACCGCGTGATTTGAAATGCTGGGAGTCCTTTGGATTAGTCTCTCCAACATTTGCAACAATTTTTAGACTAATAAACCACTGATGGAAAGAAAACGAAGAGCAAGAATCAACAAGTGCCTTTTTGAGATGAAACAGATGTTAGTGGATGACATTAAAAACGGGGTTATTTTTTTAATATTAGTTACGTTTACATACTTGAATTCAACTTATATTCACTAATAATTCAAATCTTACCTCTACTCTTCCAATTCTTTATCACCTTTTATCAAACATTATGGCTGATAATACTACATTTCTAATCGTTTTCATTGTTTGATGATGCAGAGCATCCAAACTTATTAGATCTTCGACCTAAGATTTTAAAACGCAACCGAAATTAGCCAAGATCGAAATCTAAGTAAATTTCTGGATATAAAGAGTTTTGAAAAATGCAATGCGTAACTAATATTAAGTGGTATTCAACTGTTTTTAAATACTTAAAGAACGAAATTTCTTAATCATTTCAAGTCTCCAAGCCATTCCAAATGGGAGAAAGCAGATATTTTGGAAATGAGTGTCGCTTATATTAAACAATTAAGAAGACGTATTGCTGCCCATAATAGTTGGTTTCATTTTTTTTTTCCTTTTGTTTTCGTTTTTGAGAAAACGATAAATTTTGATTGATAAAGTAAAAGTTGAAATTTTGAAGAAAAATTGAAAAATCTAACTCAATTCGAATCTCAAAGTTAGGTGACGAAGAAAATACTCTTGATAAAAATTCATGGATTTCAAGAATACTTTTCAGGTAAATTTGAGCAAAATATAAATCTACTACAGTTTTTAAAATATGTTAAGAATTGTTCAGGAATTTCAGTAAAAAACTTATATTTTTTTAATATAACAATAGTCTTCTAGTTTATATATTATTTTGGAAGGAAAAAAAAAGAAAAATAAAAACAAAATAGATTTTTTTTCTGGTTACGGCTCTAAATAATAAAAACAAACCAAAAAAAAAAAAAAAAAAATTCCCGCGCATATTTTTTTTTTTTTTTTTTTTTTTTTTTTTTTGTTGATAACAATAGTAGCTATTTTCAGAAACAGAACAAGCCTTTTCGTCACCAGATTTTGTGGATGGTTTCTCGGATTGTGTGCATGAAATGCAATGGCCAGCTGATTTGCGAGAATACAATAATCGTCTTAGAAGTCACCTGATTGCTCGTCTTCAGTTACTTAGTAAAACAACCATTAAGGTAGCTGTAAAACCAGGATTTATACGAAATTCGCAGCTTATTTTCTAAAAACAATCTCCAGCATGGTTCCGTTATACTTTCTACAATCCTCATTACATGAGATCAAATTGAAACAATTAATTGATGAAATCAGTTCTGATCCATGCTATCATCCTACCTTTTCTGGGAAACTTATCTTTAAAGTTTTTTTCTAGTTAGACCTGAAATGACGCGTTTTTATAAACGAATGAAAGTAAAGCATTAATGCAATAAAATCCGTGAACCACAAGAAATGGAAAACGGAACAGGGTTCATCTTGAAGTATTCAGAAGATCGATCATGAACTTTCATGGAGCCGAAAAGTTACGGTCAAAAAACTCAAACCCAACGCCTACATTGCAGTACCACAAAATATCAGCATCCCTGCTTCAGGACTATAATGGTGCGGATGGCGTGTATCATAATAATCCTGTATGCAGCAGTAATCAACAAACAAAGACAACGCAGCCTTCGATCTTTCAAATACTGAATCACACAACCAGGTGAATAAAACGGTGGTAGGCCATGGTAAGAAAAGAGATGAGATCATGATTCCTCCGGCAACTATTATTAATAAATTTTTTAGAGATTCTAAACTGATAAAATGGAATGGGAAACTATGAAAATTTGCAGTCCCTTTATTTATCGAGATATCTCTGCATTACTTTATATGATATTAGTGACTGGAAGTTATGAAATCCTAGCTGACACATCTTTTGTATAGAAATCACTCGAACGGTTTTAATCAGGTCTTTCTACGTAAACTTATGGCACCTATCTTGAATTGATCAATATCCTACACAATTATTACTTTAACTATCAACTATTACATTTTAGTAAGTTAGTCCAAGATGTAATATTGTTTCTTACATGAATTTGAAACCAGATATATTGGAGACAATCATTATCTGAACTCAGTAGTATAATGGAAAACGTGAGTTAGTCAAATATACGACATAATTTCGAAAAAGAGATCTCTTGTCAATCAAAGTTTCGAATTTTTTATGAGAAAAGTTCGACAAAGACAAAATTCAGTTGCGCGATATTTTTCGTTCTCCTGCTTCCTTAAATCCTTCGCTCTATCCTTTCTTTCTCTCTCTCTCTGTCTCCCTGTCTCTCCCCCTATATATATATATGTATATATATTATGAAAATATTAATTTTTTTTATATGAATGGAAAACTAAATTTTTATTTATTTTAAAATAAAATTAGAAAACGTAAGAAATTTGTTATTAACTATAAAACGCGTGATTAGAGCTTTAACATACCATTAGAATATCTAAACTCACATATGTCAAAGACAATAACTCTTGCATTTCTCGATAATTAGCAATTAGCAGCATACCTAATCAAAGAAAGTATTTCGCTGACAACTCTTCGGAAACTTGAAACTGTTTGTCACGAAGAGATTGCAATTTTGCTGCATTTGGTTTGCAGAGTGCTGAAACATTCCAATTCTTTAAAAAAAAAATTGTAGTTTAATGATGATTCTAGAAAATTCAAATACATTTCAGAAGTGGCGGAGAATTTAGGCTTTCATTTATGGCTATATTTGCACTATAAACGTAACATTGGCGTCATTCTTTCGTTCATTTCGTGACACTTTGCATGCTAGTACTAAATGTAAAATTTAACTCATTGCTTGGTTCATCCCACAGCGCCAGTTCTGCTTACCAAAAATGGCCCACTTGGAGCACACATTCAATGTCTATGCTTCATTCAAGCAAGCAACACGTCATACTCATTGAAAGTTTGAGAATAGGTTGAAGACGTTTCGTCCCACAATTCCTCTAATCATTCGCATTATAGATAAAAAAGTAATTTCTATTTTGTTTTTTGAATAATTCAGAAATTTTAATTATATTGTTATAAGTTGATACTGATGGATTTGATAATATTTGATAATATTTTCTTCAAGACTATATTGATATCGCTGTAGTGAACTTCTACAAATTCTTCAGTCGAACACTATCTATTATTCAAAAGTGTAGTAATCTGTATAATAATAAAAACTTTTCTTCAAATGTTAAAAAAGCAGTAATCTGTCGTTCTTTTCTTTTCTTTTTTCTTTTGTTTTTTTGGTCCCAAGACTTATTCTATTAATGCCATTTTTAGTGTTGGATATATGAATGGCACTCCAAATATCTCAGCTCACCTTGAAGCAAAGACGGAAACAGTTTACTGCGGAAAAGCATATTTGTTTCGTGACAGCAAATCTAGTGATTACCACACGGCTAACCATGAATCCACAGAGGCAATTTGCAGTCATCACAGGTTATGGCGCCCCTTCTAGAATTTTTTTTTTCTTTTGGAATATTTTAAAACTTTTTTGTTCCTTTCTCCAATTTTCTGCCATTGTGATCTTTTCTAGATATTATATAATGACTGGAAAATATATGTGCTAGATTAGTCTCTTTAAGATACCTGAACTTTGAGCTATATATATATTTCTAAATTCGAAATAAAATAAGATGAAAAAAATTTAATAAAATTGAAAAATTAAGAATGTCAAATTATGAATGCAGTAAGGTTTTTAGGAAATCAAGGAATTTCAACAGTTTTTCTAAAAAATCAGAAATTTTTAAATTTCATTTAATCGAGATCATTTTCACTTCTTTTTATCGTCGAAGATTCATGTAACAGATATGCTTTTCCACGTCATCCCATCATCATTCATTTTTGTTATTGACAGTTGTGAAGTTCTATTTCTTAAATTTAAAGTTTTTCCATTTTGAAACAAACTCTGAAAACATTACTTTACAAACTGTTCTCTCTTTTAACTGAGCAAGGAATTGCCGTATGCGTTTTACTAAAGATGAATCAAAAGTTGAAACTCTTGAATAGCAGTGGTTTAACTTTCCACTCTCATTCAAATCCGGCCAGTGTTGATCCTTGAATAAACTCTTATCAGAAAACTTCATTAAAAAAAAATGCTATCTTCTTATCTTAACCTCTTCATTCCATCATTTTTTTTTGACTTCATTCTAATATGGTGGTTCAGATGTTTCCTCATCCAATTTTCCACAAAGTTTTCAGTGCGGCCAGTGTTTCCTAATTATTTACAAATAATTTCGAAGAGTGAAAATTGAGCATTGCAGCTTGGAAAGAAGTCAGCAAATTTTTGGCATACCGTTATTATCGCTAAATGAATGATTCTTTTTTATATTAAAAATTTCCAAATTGGGAAAGCAACTTTTAATAAGTGAGAATGACTTATTAATTGGGTCCTATCAAAGCCAAAAAAAAAAAAAAAAAATGCAGCAATAGTGCAGAGAAGTACAAGCTGTCCAGTATTCGGGTAATTTTGAGTGAATTTTGAAATTGTTGGCAAACTTTCTGATCTACCAATATCCGAAAGAAACTCATTTTGCTTTAGAAACTCAGATGCAAGCAACCAATATTGGAAAGATGAAACTTCAAAAATATAGAAATTCCATTTATATGAATAAATTTATACCTTGTTCTTTGATTCACTCGCTAAAAGCGTTAGAAAGACTGAGACCGTTTCTGAACATTAGAGAAAATATACTTTTCAGATGCTTGCTCAATGCAGGACTTCGGCTAATTTCTAGATTTTCAAATTTTAAGTATCGCTTGTTATCGTTTGATGCCTCACTATGAAAAATTAGAAATCGTTTGATAACATTTAAATTTTTTAAGGAAACTTGTTACTGTGCAGTTTTAATCAAAAAACCAACTGTCGTATTGAAAAGTTACTGTAGCGGAACATAATGGAGCAGAATATATAAGAAAGAAATTTTTTGAGAACATGTTCTAATTTCAAAAATACTGCAATGGACGGAAAAATTTCAAGACGACTTTTTTTTTTATTTCTACTTTTTTTTTTTTTTTTGATTTTTTTTTCAATATTATTCATTTCTTTCTAACAAACATTTAGAAGATCTTTTTGACTGAATGTTCCGTCCACGTCTTCTTCGAAATAGCCTAATGATTATTTTTTTTAAAAAGTTTTCCATTTTCCTGAAATCGTGATCGGATCTTACATCATCAAACATCAATCGTTATAACTTCAGTTATTTGAAGCTGATTGAGATAGATCATTCATCTGTTTTGAAATTGATATAAAGATTTTTTAAGTGAACCTTATTTTTCGCAAACATTGTGATTAACTTAATGAATCTTCGGCGCTTATGATCATACAGATTTAGCCATTTTAGACAATATATATCTGTTTGGAGAGTTTGAAATAATAAATCCTCGACGAAATCAATTGCTGAGATGAGACAGGAAAAAAAAAATCCCAAATTTCTAAACAAGATGAGTCTAAAATTTCAGAATAGTTCGAACAAAATTAAGAACTACTAACTTTTTTTGAAAAAAGAAATTTTGAAAGCGAAAAAAAGAGTCAGTACGAAAAAATATTGAGAATAATTCACCTGCCAAACAGGCTTGTAATAATGAAAGGCATTTTCGTACAACGATAGGAAATTCACACATTTCAAACAAATAAACAAAAGAAGTTTCAGAAAAAAAAGAAATTATGCCAATCAACACGCACCGTCACGAACAATCAACATAATTTCTGTTGAATGTTCTCAATCATTTTTCATTTTTTAAGAAATTGAGTTCATTACTTGGATTTTTTCACGTTTTAATGTTTATTCAGAAATAATTGTCACGAAAATTCTTTTCAAACTTTCTGCGCATTTTTTTTCAATTCTTGAATTTTAAACCTTTGTACTTATTTTCAAACAATAGCTTTCGTCAGATGTATTTTGGCTGGCCACGATTATAAATTATGAAAGATTTATAGTAGTTCATAAAGAGGCCATACTTTTCTGAACCCACTATATAAATCTTTGCCTTCTACAGAATTTTTTGATGCGAATAACAGGTTCAGTTCTCGTCTAAAACATTTTTTTTAAGACTAGTTTGAGGACATTGGAAGTTGTTATGCATTTTTGATGACAAAAGTCCAAAGAATGGTTTTAATAGAATACATCACAGAAAACATTCATTATATTGAACAATCATATTATATCATTGGTTTGTAAGTTGGCAAAGTTGGTTCATCTTTCCTTTTGTAAGTTGGCAAAACTGGTTCATCTTTCCAATGAAGTACTCGTCATAAACAAATTTGGTT
Organism: Onchocerca lupi; assembly: GCA_028564675.1. Lineage (NCBI taxonomy): Eukaryota > Metazoa > Nematoda > Chromadorea > Rhabditida > Onchocercidae > Onchocerca > Onchocerca lupi. Next base: position 43,707 of record JAOVVO010000527.1, read on the forward strand.
ATTATTGGATTAAAAAAAAAACCCAAGGATCTAACATTTGAATTTAAAAGAAAATTATCGTTATCTTTGTGATAAAAAATTGATAAAATTCACTGCATCGGAAAAGTATGGCATAAATGCACGCTTGTTGTGCTGTAGAAAATTGTCATTTGTAGCAATAATAAGTCATTGTAAGGAAGAAAAGTGCTCTTCTACTGCATTATTTATTTTTATTGATAGTGGTGTATGAGTTCATTGCTTTATTTTATCTTACCTAAGGAATGCTTCATTATCCTTTTCTAAAATGGATAAAATTTATAGTAAGGCATGGTAACTGTTGATAACCAGAGAAATTCAAAAATATTAAAATAAAAATAGACAAAATTCCTCACCAAAAGTTGTACGGTAGAAAAAAGAATCAGATTTGTTGTGTAGAAAATGATGGCAAAAATACATATGGAAAAAAAATCATGAAGTTGTTATTATTGAGAATTCAAATTCGGCTTTGTTTCTTATTCCCATTTTAAATTGGAGTGTTTTAACAAAAGTTTTCAAGAATGTTGTATTTTAAAAGCATTCGATGGATTATGTCGATATTTCAGACCAAATCAAAAGCATGCTTAAATTATATGTTTCAATATAAAGTGATTGCGAATAAATAAAGATAAATAAATTAAAAGGTTTCTCATAAAAATACGATATAAACAAATATGAGAATAGCTCATAAAAATACGAGAATATATAAAAGTTAGAGTGATTATTATTGAAAATAGAGCAATCTGTCATAGATTTATTGCATCAGAAATATGCAATTGCAAGCCTTATTTTTCCAATGTCGCAATGAAATATAAATCAACTTGGAAAAATCATTCCTTTCCTGCATGGTAACTTACCATTAAAAATATTTCATTCAATCAATTGCCGCAAAGTTCGATTTCGCCATCATGCAGCTATCTAGAAGTGGCACTATCGGGAAAAATATCTCAGATAGGCAAATGTTTTAGGAATTTCAAGTAGTTCTACCTGTTAATAACTGTCAGGATTAATTAAACGATTCAAGAAGCGTCTTAATCAACCTATATGTCAAATAGCAAACATTACGACCTTCAGAGTCTTTCTGATATAAAAATGTATCCTCTGTGAGATTGCGTTGCTTCTATAAGATGAGATGATAATACCGAATAACCGACAATAGCAACGATCCGATTTGATAAATAGGCAATGTAACTCGCCCTTAATTAAAGAGTTTTAATATGGTAAAGTCAAAGACTTTTAAATATGATAACACCTCCTTCAAACTTCAAAGCTATATGTTGGAAAAGTTTTTGAATTGATGTGACAGAAACGAATCCTTTAGTAATGAAGTATTTTTGATAGATGGAAGAATGTATTTTCCTGTATAACACAAAAAATTATTAAAGAATATCCAAGATTGCTCATGGAATTATTCTTTCTTTGCTGCTACTAGAGAAGAATATTTGGCCTCGATTATCAATCTGCTGTAAAAAATGCCGCTGTACCGTCCTGGGTCGCTATAAAAACTGATGTAGAAAACTGTGCTAGAGAACTTGTAGCCAAGAAAGCTTTCTTTTATAAAATCCGAATCTTATTCATCCTTTCGGAGCTCCTCCTTCTTTCCTCATCTTCAATTTGTTTACGTAATCGGAGCATTTTGGCCACAAGCATGTTTATCGATTCGGCGGAAAAATGTTTATCCGTTGTTAATAAGCCTTTTCTCCCTTTGGCAGTAAACATGTCTATCGTTTTGGCGGTAAACATGTTTACCGACTTGTTGATTCATTTGAAACTACGCACTTCTTGAGCTTGACCACTTCTTGTTTATATTAATTATAATTTTCGGATTTTTCCGACAGTATAATGATGCTATATTTGGTATATAAAGAATCCCATAGAATAGAATTACAAATCAACATGAAATTAAAATAAAATTAAATGAACGATCTATGGTTGCTGTACCATTCATTTTCCTTCATCCGACTAGTTATGTTACTCTCTTTAAAATTAAGTCGAATCGTTTCAGTGGAATGTCATTATAAATGCCTATTTTTATTCGCGAATTTTTTTTCAATCTCTACACTGCTATCAGGGTTCATCATATATCAGTCGAAGGTCGATCATAGTTTCTCATTTCATTGCATGTGTATTTGACGTGAAAGACTGAAAAAGATGACATAACTTTTCCGCAAACCCTTAATTCGGTACCTACGATTTTTCCTGGAAAGCCTAAGATTTAAATGCAGTTAGTCACCAGTAAGTTAATCATTCTCATCATAGATAACGCATGTGAGGGTATCAAGAATTAAACAAAGTTTTGAATTTTTCTTTTAATTCTAATACGTTATTAAGTATTTAAATGCTGTTACTATTATTTCGAAGAAATGATATATAGTTGCATCAATATAAGATATAATTAAACGATTCTTTGCTTTTCTTTACTTGCATTTGAAAGAATCTCATTCTTTTTACGTTTGTATATTCATATATTATTTTTTCTTGCATAACGATTTACCACATCAAAGAGATGCCTGCCTATGTAAGCCTTCTTCATAGATATATTATTCTTCATTCATTAATGTGAATTCTTATGAAAGCATCTATTTCACAGGGGTAAATTGACCTTTCGAGCATCGCTAAACACTGAGCCTTTCAAGTGGTGAATTGATCTTTCATACCCTTCAAGCATAACCAAGAATTAATCCTGCTGACTTGCCTAGCTCAAGAATAGTTTCTCACTACCAGGAAAATTCTGATGTAGCTCCCAACTTCCCATCTAGTGTCTACAAATTGCTGTTTTTATTTCTGACGATCAGCAGCTTGAAAAGTTGAATATTTTATTTCTGAGACAATTTTCCAAGTGCGAAATAGTGAATCCAAAATGTTTGCTTCAAGATCACTTTATCTATTGTGCAAAATCAAATGAATTGCTTTCTTCATAATGTGATTTTAATTCCGTATAATAATAACAAAAAATAAAAATGAAAATAAAAATAAACAGTTCTGAATCATAGCATTGCGCATTAATTTTTTCAAAGTTCTTCTATTTTGCTTAATTTTCAGATTTTTAATTTTTTTTTTTTTGTTTAATTTGCTTAATTTTTTATTTTGCTTAATTTTTTGTTCATTCTACAAATTCTCACTTTCATTTCTGATGATCGAAATCCGTCTTGTCACAAAATTTGGGCATAACATCAATTTAAATTAGTGATTTTCATTTTAATTATAGTGGCATCAAAAAATTCATAAAAAGGATCAATATCATTGATGGCGGCATTATCACTTTAAAATGATCGAGATATGAACGGCAGTGCCAATGATTAATATAGCGTAATAAAAATGATACCGAAAACGATACAAAGGAGGACAATAGGGCCGGAAGGCATGCAAGTTTTGCAGGTGACATATTGCAAGAGATTCTCGCAGTTCTCGTGCGAGAATAGAAAGGTGGGAGTTAAACGATCCGATTTTCAAAAAGCAGTTTTATTTTTGGAGTTAACAAGTACATCACGATGCTTGCATAAATTCCGAGTATTATTTATCTTTACCGTCAAACAATCTGCAAATTCTTTTTTTATATTCCATTTCATGCATACTTTTCCTGTTATGCGCCTCTCTTAAATAAACAAATCATCTATAGTTCAATATTCAGTTCTTTGACCTTACCCACTTTCTGCATCCTTCAGCTTGGGCGTTTCACCTACAATTGCTTTTTCATATCTCAGTCTATCGTTTTACTACTTCATTCTTTATTAGGTTTTTTTTTTCTTTGATACTTCAAAATTGTTTTGATTTCTTCTGATTTCTTCCTGTTTCTGTGATTTCTCGACTCTCATCGTTATGTCTTTATTAGTTGTAATTAAATGGTAGGATAGCTCATGTAAACAATAAAAAAATTTTCCTTTTTTTAAAAAAAAGTGGTGAGAAGCGTTTTGTTTGATAAAATGCCTATATAAAAACATTATTACTTCCTTTAGTAAATAGCAAGATATTTTCTGGATTTCTGATTTTCTATTTTTCTGAAAATAAAGTAACGAAACTGTTACTTATCGACAAACGATCGATACCGGAATTAGTCGGTTCAGTGGAAATTGCTAATTTTATCGTTTTTTCTTGTTTCATTACTATTACCAAAGATTTGATCGAAAATCAAATTCTATATTACTTTTCTTTTTGAAAAAAAAAAAAATTATCAAATAAATTGCTTATTTTAAACCCCAAAATATTTCAATTTCTTATATACTGTTCAAAACCTTTCTATATATGCACAAAAAAAAAAAAAAAAAAAAAAAATGAAAAATCCTTACAAGAATCAAATGTGAAGTAAAGAAGCAGGGAAAGAAGAGATCAGCCAACACAAATCAAAAGACCAACTAGGCCGTCTTCTTTATTTGAATCGGAAAAAGTCCCTTTTTTTCTAAGTGATTCCATTAGCCAATTTATTTCGAGATTTTTGAATTATTACTGTTTTATCACAAATGTGAGGCAAAACAAAAGAACGTACCTAAAAATTGAAAATCAATGCAAAAACCCTGAAAGTCATCTTTTTCTTCTGAGATTTTTTTACAATTTTTCCTTTCATCCTGAAAGAGGACACAAAGGACATTATATGTTACAATATTTCTTCCGTAATTACCAATCCTAAATGTCAAATGTAGTAGTTGAAGTATGGTGCCATTTATTTGTCAGTTTGTCATATTCATGCATCATTTCGACTATCAACTGTTGGCACAGCTTAGTTAAGCAACGTTTCGCCCTTCTTAATGATATTGTATAATTAAATGCTGGTATCACTCAATTTAAAGAATCATTTTGGATTTCGCAGTTTTAGAAAAATTCGATTTAGTAACGAATTTGAGGTAAATGAGTACTATTATATAATGGCCCACAGCTAGCCTTTGCGAATGTGATCATTTTCGACAAACTCAGGAAATATGGTTCGGATTGCTGCCCACTTATATAATGATTAGTTCTTGTTAAATTTGGGCATTTCCGGAAAGCATGGAGATTCAGAAAAATTTTCAAGCACAGAAGTAATCTTAATAATTAGAAGAATTTGTTAAAAAGTTGAAATTTGGTCGATCTACTTTACTTTATCCAGAAAATCTGAATATATTTATATCAGTGGTTCTGCAATTTTTAGTGTTGCGAAACTATCCTGTACCAATCAGTTTAGATCGAATAATTGAAAACAATTTTTTAAAATAAGATCTTGAAATTTGAATCTGTAATTGGTAATTAGTGCGATGATTGGAGCGCAAGAAATAGCCTCCATGTTTCTAAAATTTTGGTTGTTTTCCGCATTCAAAATTACTTTAAAATAAGGAAAATGAAAGGGCTCATTGTGATGATTGATGGTCTCGGTCAATAAAATTGATATCTGTTAAATGTGAGTGAATGGATAGTATCAGTTCTTGTTTCTTTACATGCATGTCTGTGCATGTACCAAAACGAATTCTGCGCGCGTCATATCGAAGCGAAATTCTTTGTATTCCATTCACCTTATACTGAAATTTCTGGTTTAAATCAGTGATTTTTGTTGCAGTGCATGCTCACTTTCAACCAATCGAAAAAAGTAGAAGTTTATGAACCTAATAATTAAGGTGAGTATTAAAGCCTCGAAATTCGTTAAAATAAGAGTCACAATGAACGTTTTTACGCATTTTTAAGAGATTTGGTCTTCATTTTGTCTACTTTTTCGCAACATTGATCAGTTCTGTGGTCTTTTATTTGTAGTGTTCGACTTAAATAATAATCCATATTTGTTTAAAATTTTGCTAATGACGTCATTCTATCGAAGTTAAAAGAAAGCAAACAGTCAGTCAGGTCACTTTGAAATAGTGACTAGATTTGGCCATTAGAATTTTTTTAGTTTATGGCAAATTAATTTAAAATTAATGATTTCATTACTTCGAGTATTCTTTGGATGAAATGCATTTCAAATCCAGAAATATGTAAGGAAATTTCTCTCAAACAGTTGGTTTATAAATGAAAATTATTCCAAAATTTTTGTTGCCGTTGCAGCTTATTTTCGAATTCTGAACTCGTCAACTTTTTTGCTTCATTTTTTCTATATCTGAGAATCCACTGTAACTTGTTAATGAAATTTTAGAAGCAGTAACACTATATAGTCCAAAAATTGTGAAAGTTTTAATGTTACTTCGCTGCTGGCTAACAACTACCAAATCATGAATGCTCAATACATGATTTTTATTTGTACTAAATTGACCATCGTGCATCCGAATCATTTTAAAATTAGTTTCTTTTTAATGAGTATTTTGTTCAGCCGACATCAGCGATTGTTAGTTGTATAATGGCAAAGTAACTAGCAGTATCTTAAGATTGCGTCTTCGATTTCCAAGTGAAAAATAATTTTTCCAAATATTTAGTAATAGCACGCAATCCAATTTTTATGAAGCGAATAAAAGAGCAAAGTGAAGATTAAAATGAAACGTTAGACGATTCAAGGTCATTATCATTGATGCGGACCATTAATCAATCAACATTTTGTTTTCTATAGTCATTTTGAATTGTGTAAGGTCTTACTATTTACATCCTAATGTAAAATAGGAAATACAACTTAGTGAAGTATCGTTTCCCATTCCACTTCTTTGTTTGTTGTCATTATTGATAAATGATAATGATAATTGTAGTGCTTATGTATTATGGCTGTCACTATTGTAGTGCTGTTGCCGATATTTATGAAACTATTAACATTGTTGATGAATATGCCAATTATTTACACGAGGAAACATATTTTTTGTTTAGAAAGTACGGAAACTTCTATATCTAAAACAAATTTCTTTTCCAATACGCTTCGTAGCGCTGATGCTACCACAAGTTAAACAGAACTGTATTTAAGCTTTCTGAGGAAGAGTTGTGATGTCATTTATCAAGAAATCCTTTTAACAAATTTGCTAACTAGTTCTAAATATTGAGATTCGTCTAGGTCACAAGAGAGAGTGCATTTTTGATTTGTTTGAGGTCTTTGTAAATATGTCATGTCAAGCCATAATAATGTTTTGCCTTCGTTTATTGTGCCATATTAAACTGTTCAAATCAGATTCTGCAGAAGTCAGAACAAATCGACCGAAAATGACTTTTGCTAGTAGAAAAAGAGAAGTCCGAATCATCTTACCTGCATAGTTTTTCGCAAGCAGAACTTGTTCCCATCCCTCTTCCGTTTTCTTCAAGCTTTTCTCCACATAGTAAATTTTACAACCAAAAAAATAAAAAAGTATGAAAGAATACTTCTAGTACTTTCAAACAAAACGCTTCCAAAAATCCAAATGGATTAAGATTGGAGTTCAAAATCTGATGGAGAATATCAAAGCCATTTTTGTTTTGAATTATCAAAATGTTAAACAGAAAAATTGAAATTCGGTTTCTGATAAAAAGAATTTATTATTTTGCTAAATTGATATGCTAATGAATTTTGAATTTCCTATAAGTTGATAAAAATTACAAATTGCCAACGATTCCTTTACATGCCAAAATTTTTAAAATTTCTCATAGTACTAAGACTGAATTTGAAAAGAAAAAGTGGAATCTGAAGACGATGCAGCAAATATTTCGAAGTTTTTCGAGTCAAACTGGTTAAATAAAAACCTAGGACTATTAGAGAAAAGAAGTGATGCATATCTGGAGAGATAATACTTATACTTTTAATCTGCCATTTCCCACATCATCCCAGAATTTTCCCCATTCGATGAAAAGAACCTTCATGGTATGTACTTGACCGTACTACCACTACCAAAAAATTTCAATACTTCACCGAGCAAAACCAGATCGAGGTCTCGCCGATTTCTTGATGTCATTGAACATACAATTCTGATGGAGGCCATATTCATTTTGTTACATTTTTATTGTGAAAAACAAGGAGAAGTTCTCTGCTTCCTTCTTTGCTTACTTGTTCTCAATTTTTTTCCCTTTCTCGTATCGTTATTTCGGAAACATGAAATTAATTTTTCAAGAATGGAATAACTATTTTTTCATTTTTCATCTTTTTCAGATTTTGGAATTTAGAATAAATTGCGGCGAAAGTTCCTCGAAATTTTCGATGTATTTTAGATATGATCGAGATAAGTTGAAACTATAATATAGCATTTATTTAAGGCAAAATATTTCCAATATTTTTCTATTTGTTTGTGTTTCATTGAAAATGACTGTCATTAATTTGGGTTGGAGATAATTTTTATTTTGTTACTCCATGGTTATACTAAATGTAAGATAATGCGAAGGATTTAAGTTGCTAAAAAGTTTTGTTTGAAGAGCACAGCCAAGATTTTATCTATTCGATGTTTCAATTAAACTCATGATAGAATTTAGATGAAGCTATAAAACAAAGTGCGACTTGAAGAAGAAAATTGTAGGATAACAAATGAGCATCCAAATAATTCATAAATTTAATTTCCAGGCCAAAACTAGGAATTCTTTTAAATTTCGGATCAGTTATAATTTAATTTGAAGTTTACCTGAATAAATTAGTCATAGGAATTGCAGAAATATTCTGGAATTAAGTGGAAAATTAATGCAAATCTGATCCTATGAGAGTTGCTCTATCAAAATTTGGTAATGAATTCATAAGATTGGACTGAAAACAATTTTAAAAGTATTTCTGAAAACCAATCTTATCCACGGTTGTTCTCATTTCTTTATGGTTACTAATGCTATTCTGATTTTTTGATGGTTCATCCTGTTGGAACGCCACAAACGCAGTCATTTCACCATTTCCATAATATTATGAAATATTTGAAATTTTATTTTTTGATTCTATTCACCACAGTGTCGCTCTTTGGAAAGATTGCTCTTTTGCATTCTTTACTCTCTCTCCTTCATAGACGCATTTTAGGACTTGGGAATTGAGAGTATTTCATTACTGTAAACTGTTTCCTTATCAACTACTGTTATCGCCACTATCTTTAAGGAAAAAATTTGCAAAAAACTTTATCAATTCACATCAATGATGAGCAAAGTTTTGCTAGAAAAGTTATCAAATTTAGTGTTTAATGTTTATTTCCTCCTTCTTTTTTAGTAGTTGTTCTCCTACAGCGTTTCTCATCGTTTTCGTTTTTTTTTTTTTTTTTCTTTTAAATAAAACAAAAATTACTACTACCAGACTTTCATTTGTCACAATAAGTTTCTGAAAAGCTCATTTCAAAACTGTTGCTTCCTGCAGCAAATTAAATGATCTATGCCTATAGTTCATCTTACGTCAGTTAACGATAAGTTGAGAATTTTTATTTCATATTCAAGTAGCTGTAATAATAAAGTTCCATTAAAAAAAATTATTTTACAAGCATTTTATGCAAAACATTGTAGTCGCATCTATTATGATCACCTGTTTTGCTTGATGACTCAGTAAGTGACCTTCTTTAAAAAATATACTAGAGAGCTAAATTTCAAAATTGAACTTACTTGAATATATTATAAATAAAATCGTTTTGCAGCAAATGAATATTGCAAACTGCTGACTTTGCTCGGTTGTAAATGTAAAATGGAAAGAATTAGCAAACTACTTGAATTTGCCACTATTATTTTATTTAATGACTGCTTTGCATCAACGCCATTATGCGCTGTTTATCATCCATTCCGACTACAGCCTGATAATAATAATGTTCGTTCCTTTTATTCTTTTATTTTCGTCTTCTGAACGATGCTTAGAGACAAATATGTGGAATGAATTTCTGGAAATGTCAATTGTATTCCATCAGCATTGAAATGATGTCGAAATATGAAAGGAATCACAAAGGATAAAGCCATTACTGTTTATTGCCCTCAGTACGTTGAAAAGTTGTAATTTTGCATAGATCATCCGTAATTATAGTATCAAATTGGTGCAGCATTGCCATTACATGATGAAGATTGTGTAAAATTACATGTGGAAGCAGTTCAGGACATCATTGCAGTTCAGTGGGCGTTAACTCACTGGAATCAGAATTCGAAGACTAACAATTTGAAAACTGGTTTGTTAATACTATCATTTTGTTTTATTTTAATCTGCAAGCACTCAATCAGTTTATTAATTAAGAACTCTTTCCTGACTTCTGAAAAATATAGTCATATCGGAAAAAAACTTGCTCCATTGTTTGTATTTTTGAATTGAAACACTATCAAATTGATTCGTACATCAAGAAATTTCTAGTTTTCGAGATCCTTCACTCAATTGATATTTTTAGGTTTCTATGCTGGTGATACATGTTCGAAACCGAAAGAGGCAATTTCTCAAACACTCAAATTTTTAGATTCATTTGGTTTTTATGAACCTGATGAATGCAAAGGAAATCAAAATTTCCGCAAACTTCTTGGTATGACAAGTTTTGCCAAGCTAAATTAGAGTCATTTACCCACATTACTTTTATTTCTCATAAGATTTTATAATAGGTAAAATATTTATGGGAATTCGGTCTGAAGGACTGATTCATAACTGATTTGCATAAATTTAAGGATTGTTTTTACCGAAGGATGCGGCATCGACAAAAGCAGTCGCTTCAATTCTTCAAACTACCCCATTGCCATTGTTAGCGTACAGTTACGCATCAGCTGATGAATTAACACGAATGAATATTCCTAATTTTGCCACAACCGCTCCAATTTTGACAGTTTTCATTGATGTTAGCTTTTCACCTGCTTTGTTGGGAAAAATTTCAATTAAAAAATTCAATCATTTCATCAAAATAATGCTTGCAAACAAAGTTGCTTCTGAAAAATAGAAAGAGAATTTGAAGATTTTTTCATGTTGCTATCCATCACTGTACTACTGCATTTTAGGCATTTGCAAGACTTATGGAAAACTTGAATAGCAACTTGGTAGCAATTGTGATAAAAGCCGAATATGAAGATCGAACAGTTCGCCTTATTAACAGATTACGACAGAAAAATATCTTCATTTCTGAACTGATCCATTCAGAAATTCCCAATTTCGAGCAAATTCTTCGGAATTCAGATAGCCAAATTATATTTGCGCTTTTGTCGAAAAATGAGGTAATTTTTGCTTGGAATTTTTTACCTGAATTTTATTTTTGTAGATCATAGAATTCTCGGGAAATCTGGTTGTGGTACGGAAATTTTTGTATGAAGAAACAATGAGATTAGACTAATTCGAAAAATATTATAAAGCACAATTTTTTACAATAGAGATTTAATGAAATTTTACGGTATTTTGTTCAATTATTTTAAACCAGCTCTGAGAAATAAAAGCAGTAATGAAATCTATGGCAGCGAGCGACAAAAACAGCATCTTACTACAGCTACAAAAAACAAAACTGCCAAGGAGGCTGGATGAAGCCAACTTCAGGATCTCACTTTAGGTTTAGAATCTAGGCACATTGGATTCAAAATCTTATGATACCTAGTGGGCCATGCAGTTGAAACTAATAATCAGTAATAGTAATCCTTCTGTATCTTATATCTTTTTCTGCTATTATTTTTGTTCTCTCATTATCGTTCCTTTCTAATTTCTCTCTAATAAATTAGCACATTATTGCCATTTTTTTGGTTCTGGATGAACAATGAAACATTGTCCACACTGATTAAATGAATGGAACCATATCTCCGCTACTACTCAGACGGATTGGTAATTCCAGGAGAAATATTAGAAATATGTGAAAGATCTTTGTGGCTTCTTTTAGGAGGAAAAGAAAAGCTGTAAAAAACTCCTAGGAAGAAGAATTAGCAAATGATATGATAATCTGAAATATTGAAATGAAGTATTTTCTCCGCAAACTTTGGTATTTTCAAAAAGTTGTCTTTTTGCAGGAATTTCTGCAAGTCACCGAAAGTTTTTATTTGAATTTTAATTTGAAACGTTTTCAGATTATAAAATTACTTGCTGGAAAAAATTTCGGAGCTGATAAAATATGGGTTGTGGCTGAGCTGGATACGGGTGAACAACAGTCTGAAATAGAGCCACCGGAGTTTGTAGTAGATTCAAATATTCAGGTAGTCCTCAGTAACTTCGTAATATTATCGGGATTTTAAGCAGTTGAATTCATCTTTGCGTCAGAATACTGCGATCTATTGTAGATAATATACTTGCGTCAACAGCAGCGTGATTTACCGCAGTTCAAGAATTACTTTTTGCGACTGTTAAAAAACAACTATCAGTCGTATTCACTACTCGCTTCGCTCATGCAACAGGTAATCTTGAAAAAGGTGATCTAATTTCCTAGGCTATTTCTACATTTCTCGAACTTGTTGATTTTGTGCAGGTTTTTGTATAATGGGTGTAGCTGTTCATTTTTTAAAATTTTTGCAGTTTTTCCTTCGATCGATAGGAACTTTCCAAGCTTTTTTAAGACTAAAATTGATCTCTGAATTGTAGATAGGCAACTGTACTATATCGAATGGAAAAAATGATAATGATTGCTCTAAAATTGATATTCAAAAAATGGCTCTTGGTTACAAGCAGACGTTAACTGCCGAATCTGTAATCAGAGCCGTTTATGCCTTTACCGCTGTTGCTGCTAGACTGGAAAAAAACCCAATGGCATCAGCAGTATGGTGATTTTAATTAAATTTCAGTAAGTTGCTGAAGAAATATGCTGAAATAGTGATAATATTCCTTTGCCAATTCCCATTTGATGGAAACTTAAGTTTGAAACAAGTGAACTGACTTCCACAAAAGCCTATCTGATCAACTTATTGAAGCCAAACGTAGCATATGTGGATGATTAAAGCGGAATAAAAAAATAGTGCTCCATTTTGGCCAAAGAAGAGCAGACAGATCAAAAAATGGACAATCTATTTATTAATGGATTAAAGCAAATATTTAACTGCTGACATAGTGATCTTTGGCAGGTAGAATGAAAGCCATGTTTATAATACAGCACATTACCAAATAACGGAGCAATTTTAAAAAATAAACTAATAAAGTGAAGAATATTGTAGTGTTAAGCCGTCTTCGAAATGTACACAATTAATTATGACCGAATTGGAATCATTGATTTATGAATTTGATGCCAATGATCCAGCGGAATTAGTTGGCACAAATCTGCATTTTTATTGGGAGTCGAACACTACATTGATGTCCAATGGAATTGTAATTGAAGGAATAGAAATGATTTATAACGAACAGCTAGGTCCAATGAAAGTCAAGGTAACCCTGTTAACAAATTAACTCAAAAAAAAAAAAAACATTTTTTTTTGCTTTTGATCAACAGCTTTTGATCACGGAGAGATTAAAGCTTTTTTTTTTTTGTTGCATAAATTGAGCTAACACAATTGAAAGCAGGGTTAGGGGTGGGTATTCACTTGTATTATTACACTTCTTTCATAATTTTTGCTTGAAACTTAATTCAGTATTGAATGTTAAACGCATTCAAGCTAGGGTTTACGCACGAATTTACATGAAGTCAAGCAAATTTTAATTCAGATTAAATTTCGAGAAATTATGAAACTTCGATTCCTAGATAAATAGAAGTACGAAAAATTTTAAGTTAAATAACAATAGAAGCAGAATACTTATGCACTTCATTATAAATCACATATAAATAAACGCAACTGATTAGATCATGGAATATGAACCTGGAATTAAGCCACGATTTGCCATGATCAAACCGCAAAGTAAAAAAATTCATTCCACTTGCGCACCTTATCGATCCTATTGTGGCCAATGTACCTGCACGGCAAAAATTGATCAAAAGGTTTGATTTTGTCATTCTAATTGTCAAGACTCATGAAAATTCTCAAAATTGTCACAATTTAGAAAACAATAAACTTGTTATCTGTGTGTCTTATTATTTATGAAACTTTTTCATTCTCAACTTCATTATATTTCAGAGATTTTACTTACCGAATCCGCGACCACATCAACTGTATATCATAGGTTTGTTTGATTTCCATGGCGGTCGTACTTGTCAGTCTTATCGGAATTCAGATATATCGCTCCCGCTCGCTTTCTTCTATACGGTAAATCACTGAAACATTCTATTAAATTCCTGAATTTTTCATACAAAGAAATCTCCAAAGAAATTTGCAAATCAGATCTGAAGAATGATTTTTAAAGAGTAAAGATTTGGCGAAAGATTAAAAATTTCAAGAGGATTGATTCAAAAATTTTCAGTTGGCAACCTTTTCTCAACGCTACTCACAAATAAGTCTACTTCGAAACCTAGACATAGGTACTGTATTGGTCGACTCATGTTCATCCGGACGAAAAGCTGTTGAAACAGTGATACTTGCAGAAAATCATTGCTTCACCATCGAACAGGGTCGTCAAAACATTACTATAGTTCCAGGATCTGTTTTTGGTGGGTTAGCGTCATTCTTATCAACTTCTTTACTGATTTACTTATTTATCACTTCCTCACTTACTTATCTTATTAGTTTTACTGTATCAAAGTTTTAGTCGCTAATAAAAGATCTGAGATGCAAATTCATTTCAAAATACACCACTGTTTCTTACTTCAAATTTTTTCGCTTCAGTCACTGCTACTTAATCTGTTTGCAAGAGTCACAAATTTGAAAAACTGCAGAAATTCTTTCACAAAGTCTAGAAAACTTATAAGACTGATGCGTTAGATTTTTCTAAATTAAATCGAGTCAATCCCATTAAATTTCCTGGAATTTATTAAAATTGTTCAAGCTGTATATACATATATGGATGATGACGAAAAACTAGCTTGATAAAGATTGGTTAAACGACAAAAGAAATAATAGCTTGAACAATTTTAATAAATTCCAGGAAATTTAATGGGATTGATTCGATTTAATTCAGAGAAATATATATGTTTACCTGACTTTCACGACAAATTATATATATC
>JAOVVO010000528.1:0-58369 GCA_028564675.1 Onchocerca lupi
ACACACACATACATGCATATATATATTGTATGTGCACACACACAACAATAAATGAATGTATAAAGGAAGTGTAAAGAGGGAGAGGGCAGGCGGCAGCGGCAGAGGAGACAGCAGCGTTGAACACTGAGCAGCTCGCGAGAAAATACACTGTCGGGGGGGTGGGGACTGCTCTCCGATAGAGTCGATGATTTGTAGATAGTGCGCATTGCGCAGAGAATCAGACGTTTTACATGCGAAATAGTATTGTATAAAGAGAAAGTACAAACCATAAGACAATCACAAAGCGAAATAGTCATCAAGAATCACGAGGGAACGCATAATAGGTTGTATGCAGAATGTGGAGAAAGCACAGTTTTTGAAGAGATGGGGAAGTAGAAGAAAACGATGCATTCAACCGATATGGGAGATGACAGAGGATAAAGAGATTGGGTCAATAACGAGAAATGGTGAGGAGAAGTGGGGAATGCACACAACGATACGAAAATAAGGGACCGTCTCAGAGAAGGGAGCAGGAGAATGTCATTTATTAAGGAAGAGGGAAGGAAAACATACCGGTATCAAGAGAGAGTGGAGGACATATAGTTGGTGTAGTAGGAGAGACGGACAGGCATACAGTTGTTAAGAGAGCATTTAAATATATGCTAGAAGCGATCCATAACAGTTATAATGATGATTTGTCTTGAAAAGTTTACCTAATACTGCTATATCGATGTTTTTCTTCCCTTCTTATCAGAGACAGAGGGTGGGTGAATGATACAGCCACCCACGCAATCACTCTTACATCCAAAAATGCCTGTGGATGAGAAGTGGCCAGAAGAGTCTGGCGAATAGTCTGTCTCTGCGAGTGCGAGGGAGTAATGATTGTAAGTACTGTATGTGAACGAGGAGTGGGGGGTCATCAAGTGACCTGGCGAGTAGTGGACACTGACCAGTGATGATTTCACACGCCAAGGTCTTCGAGAGTGGTGGACATTGGCTAGTAGTGAGCGGATGATAATGACGTTTACTTTCTTTTAATTGTTTTTATCGAAAAATATCTTAGTGCCATCTTTATTTTCATGCACTGGTCGTTTGGTTATCAGTGAAACCTGAATTCAAACTTTCAATGAAATCGATTGCAGCTTGTTTGAAATTTTAACCCTGATAAATAAAAAACTAATCTCAGTCTGATTGCATCTAATTGAAAGAATATTTTCATCCTTATAAATGAATATGATGCTACTGATAATAACAAAAAGGTCGGAAAGTATACCGATAATTTCATGCATCACTTTTTAAGCCCTAAGATCTATTTAAGGCATGTTTGAATCGCAATTCGGGTCAAAATTTATCATTTCTGCAAGTGTCATTTCGCTTCGCACTTTTTTCCATCCTAAAAAAATATAACAATTCTGTGAGAACTTGGTCATAATTTTAAAATAGAAATGACGAAGTCATAAGAAAACTTAGCGTTCCTTTCCAAATAGTCACGATCATACTCAAAGTTCTTCTTAAAAAACTCTGGAAAATGAGCAGATTGGACCGAATGAACTTCATTCTGCTACTATTTTGTTAGTTTTCTGCACGTGATGGTTTATTGATACGGAACTAAACATTGTGAGACTGTTTCAGTCCAAATAAAATCATTTTCAAAACACATTTCAGAAAGCAATAATACTTGACAATTATGGCATACGACATTGTTACATTCTTTCTGAATTATTTCACGTCCTGTTTTCTCATCTTCACTGCCACACAAATTCTAATATTTCGAACATGTAACACGTTGCAAATTTTACGAAATCCTAATGATGCAACAACCAAGTTTGATTTGTAAGAGAAATTGAGATGAACATCTTTCAAAATTTTTTTCCTTCCTGGAAATATTTTCTAAACTTGAATTTTGTTCTTTTATTGAATCAAATAATTAAACAATTATCTTTCCCACGGAGAAATTCCTTGAAGTATTTCTTTTCTCAAACGTAGTTATTTTTTCTCAGGATTGGAGATAAATTTCCTGGTGCATCAGTAATGAGAATCGATAGGGATGCACAGAAGTAGCTCGTTGAAAACTTCAGTTTATTTCTGTTTGGAATGGCACTGCTAGCGATGTGCTTTAATTTAGCGCAAGAAAAGGTCATTTTGACCTACCGATTGATTAATTAAAATTCTTGACATGAATATTAATAGTGAGAGCAAACGAAAATATTATTTTTTATTTTATTTATTCAATATTTGTTTCTGTTCTTCAGAATTTTTATTTGAAAGATAATTTTCATACATTTTTCAAATTAATGGTAGAAGCGTGCGTTGTGCATGCCTTTGCATCACATATCGCAAATCTTCACCAAATAAGAGTCCGTCGATTACATCTTAAATACTTTAATAAATTTATCTCAGTCCGTTTTGATCACTCTTATCACTTTATCATCGGACTCGGACTCGAAATTTTGCTTTTGCTTTTGGGAAATAAACCGTCATTTTTCATTGATGTATGCACTGTTCAATCTATTCGCACTTCATGATCGTTGGCATATCGATGGATAAGTACATTGATGTTATCGTAATGTGAGCTTTAAGGCATCAGAAATGTTTGCGCTTGGTAAGAATGAATAGTACAGTGAACTCACGTTCTTCCTTATTGCGCTATGTGAGCAACTTAAGGCTTCAAAGAAGAGAAGATTACAGTAATTGATAGATGCTGAACAAACTTTTCCATGAAGGAAAGAGGAGGTAAAATATTTTGCCTCTGTGAGAAATGGAGAGATGCATGATGATATAGAGGTAATTAAAGACGGTTCTTAAAGATAATTTAATACCGAGGACAGAGAGATGGAATGATTTCAGAAAGGACAAAGTTCATCCAACGGTTACGGTAGCTAGTTTGGGAAAGAAAACAAAGACATGAATTGAAGGGAAGTAAAGAATGAAAGAGATTTTGAAGAAGAGATGGTGCTGGTGACATACATATAGGATTTGATATGTGAAAGTGGAAAAAAAAAGTAACTAAGAATAGACGGGGGAGAATAACAAACAGATAGAAATTGCTGGAGAGAATGAATTTAGAGGGTTTCGAAGAGAGTTACTGAGGATGGATGAAGGAGGACGGTTGACACTGATGGAAGTCACCCGAAAGATCAAAAGTACCAACTCAGAAAGTTAGATGAATACCTTTCCTTTCCATCTCCAGCCTATCTCTGCTTCTGATCTGAAATGATTATACTCCCCTGGACTACTTGTTCTCTGCTTCCCAATATATTATATAAATTTACAGTAGTCACACATGCGACTTCTAGAATATTTTGACACATTTCATGTTTCATTACCCAAAAATGTCGCAAAGAAACTGCGACAGTTGCGCTTTTGCGGAATATAATAGGGATATGATCTGATCGGAAATTAATTTCTCATCTAAACTGCCTTCTTGTTTCTAATATGCATATATTCTACAAGCAAAATTCTCAATCTCCAATACCATTTGATCAAAATCATTCGATTAGTTTACTAATCATTCCATTGGAACCATCAACTATAAATTGGGCACATAGGCAAGTATCATTTTTGCCTAAAAAGATTCATGATGCTATCACCAACAATTCTGTTGTGCCATCTATTGAATTAATGGTTCGAACTTAAATTTAATCTTCGCCGAAATGGGCAAAACTATAATCAAACATAACTGTGATTTCTTGGTCATTTTAAAGCCATTAGGTTGCAACTACCGTTCTTTTCCATAATGTTAAAGTTACGATATTCTCAGATCGCAATTGAAAATAAGATCAGATTATGTGTGCAAGTTGCCATTGTTGAGAGCGCGAAATTGTGGTCATCGAATGAATGTATTGGGCATAGGAATTATCAATGAGAAAACAACTTCTCGAGAATAACAAATATATATTGCTCTGTTATCATTATCTTGCGCATGTATTTACGAAGACGATAGCATGAAAGAACTGCTTGATTTAAGCTTTAATATAGTCTGCAACAAAAAAGCTCTTCTCTCAACCAATCTCCTCTTGAAAAAACGAGTAATTCAAATTTTGACTAAATTTCAAGAATCAATAATGCGGATGATCAATGTTGTTCTTATCAGTATACTGAAGTTGTATCACAGCGATATAAGGCTTGAAATATTCGATATCTTACTTGCAATCAGTAAGTAGAAAAAATTCTAATGAAAACCAAGACATAATCAGAAACCATAATCAGTTCTTTCAGAATTTGAAAATTCATCTGTGATCCTTTTATTTTTAAATCCCTTTTATTTGAAACAAAAAAGAAAAAAAAAGTCAGCAATTATAAATAGCAATTGTGAAGCCTTTATTTAAGTCGGATCTTGAAGCTTCCACAGCTAACTTATTCATAAGTTTTCTGAAAAATTTTGAAGAAATTTTGTGGCTGAAATTTCGGATATCAAGCATCTAGGGTATTAGGAAAATCTCTCTATTTAGGTTTTAATTTATGCATATCTTAAAACCACCAACTTGTTTTATAATTTGATTAACCATTCATATATGAAACCGTATTTCAACTATCATAAAGTGTTCACATGGCTTTGTGATTAGAAGTAAATTGCAAGAGTAAGAACAAGAAAATAACCTGCAGCTAGTCCGAAGAACAAACACTTGTAAACTGTTGTGAAGCACTGCTCGAAAATGGGAATGTCATCGGGATGAAGGATCAGAACACAAACTTCGATCAGAAGTTTTATGATGAACACTAATGCGATCGTGAAAGCATAAATAATCACCATGCAGTATTCCGTCCACTGCATAATTTCGATTTCCCTTCGTTTTATCTTAATCAGCGATGATAACATGGGTTTGCTGGTTTGTAGGGATGAAGACACTTCTAATTCCGGTTGCAGAGAAGGCATTTCGAATACACCCGAAACAGCATCAAATGATGATGTGAAGACACATGTTGTGGTTGCTTTGGCAATCTGATATTAACCGAATTTATAATTTCAACTTGAATTTATTTCAGTTATATTAACTTTTGATGAATGATTCAAGTTTTAACTTCTGATGAATAACTCAAGTTTTTCCTCACAATTCAAAGATTTGTATCAGCACTACTAGAAATATCATCCCAAATATATTCTCTTGTTCCAAGAAAAGTCCACTTCATGCATATCAAATTCTTTTTATATATTCAAAATATTTTGATATCAAACTTAGCATCAATTAATAATTGGTTGATCTTAAGTAAGTAAAACCAAAGTGACAAATTCGTTATATAATATGCATTAAAAAAAAAAAAAAAAAAAAAAAAAATTGGTCCAGTTCAATGTCCAGTTTTATCATTCAAATGTGTTACTTAAATTGAGGCTATGTCTGACAACGAGACATTTTGAATACATGAAAAAAATTTGTTATATAAAGACAAAGAAAAGGAAAATTTTAATGAATCTAATTAATTTATAGGAAAACGATATAAAAAAGCTGTAGAGCACGATAGAGTGATGAAAAATACGAAAAAGATGTGAGACTTAAAATTTCAATCTTTGCAATTAAATAATTCTGACTTATTGGAATTAAATCAAATAACGAACTGACCTGACCCAATGAACTATACCGATATTCACACATAGAATTACGACAATCACTAATAATAAACGATTGGATACTCATCGCAGCTACTTGCCCCAATTTACCTTCTACCTGACCAAAAATTGTAATCAAACAAATTTTTAACAGAAGTTAAGAATAAGTTCATAAAATGAGTTCGAATATAAAGCATCATGAAAGTCACTAATACTTTCTCCTGATACGTGGAAATATTCTAATGACTGATTTAAAATTTCAAACACTATTATGAATCTTTCAGAAAAATTATTTCATGATGGAATTAGCCGTCTAATGTGACTAAAAAGAAAGTGAAAGGAATTCAACAACAACCCCACATCTTTTAGATAATTTAGATATTCATTGACTTTTCAATTAGTTACTTCTGATTAAGTTGAATTTCATTATCCAATTTTCATTTAATCTTTTTCTAGCATGTGATTAACAGGATTTCTGAATACTGAAAAATGCATAATTATACAGCTGAGGAGGAAAAAAGATGTTGACAAAAACATTCTTCATAAATTAAAAATAGGACTGGCAAGCACTCATTAATGGTGATCTTCCATTTCAAGATCTTGAATGATATCTTTAAAACAAGCGATTTTAAATACCTTCCCAATCTTGCGCATTTCTTGAATCCGTCGTCCCGGCACTGTCAAATTTGTCAATACTGGCGTCTCAAATAACCATCCTGGTACTTTGTAATTAAACGAAAGCACACGGGGAACAGATCCGGACAAACTTCCTACGATATCACCAAAAATCGGACGTCCTTCCAAATAAAATGCTTCACTAGCTGCTCTGCAAACTGAATTCCCTGACATCACCAAGTCTATGAATTTGAAACTGCTAAATTTTTGGAAATCACGGGAAAAGGAATGAGTAAAACTTAATTATTTCTTTTTCAAGTTCTAATTCTTATTTCCAGTCATAATTGTCCTATAATTTTTGAATTTCAAACTATAGTATTAGAGGAAACCTGTATTCTAAAGCTCTTCTAACTCCGGATATATTATATAGCTGTGCCCATTGTTCGACTCCTTTTTGCCAGAAGCAAAAAATGCTGTTTACTGTGTGGTAAGCACAAGTTCGGAGCGGGTAGTCTGTATAGAGTGTTGAATATTCGGCGCGGATACTGTCAAGAATTGTGAGACGCAAGCGTTTCTTGTAAATGATTTCAGTAATATTTATTCTAAAATTTCTCGATTTTATAATATAAACTTACTGACAATTTAATTGATTTTAATTTTAAGGCGATCTGGAAAACAGATATTATTAAAACTATTTTTTGAGTCGAAAGATTTCATTATTTCCTTCCTTTCTCATGATCTGGAGAACAAAATTTACCTTACTACCCTCCATAAATTCGTATTAGTGCCATTTTCCTTGTGAAAATGAATAATGAATACCAGAAATGGAAGTCGATGTGTTCCAGGATGGACTTGTACATAATGTATTGGACTGCCTGTTCCATCTGATTTGCAAATATCCGATCTGTCTGAGACGATTCTAAACTCTCGCAAGGAACTGCCACCCCAATTTCGTGTTACCGTCAGTTTACAATCCCATGACAGCAAATAATGAATATACTCACTAAAATTGATGTTCTTTCACGACGAGATCTCCGTGACTACATTGAACAAATTTACATAACGCAAGATATTTCTTTTCTAATCTAATATTTCATAGACTATCACACATTTCACAAGATGTCAAATCTATCATGAACTATGGCACAGACAGAAATACCCTTCAAATTTAGGCAAATTCCTCATGGAACATGCAGCTTCGACAGCACTTGCCAGATATAATACAAAAACAGCCGTCCAACTTTGCCACATTTTAAAAATAAACCAAAATAATTTCAAGCTTTGTATTGAAAGACGCATGAATGATGCTCCACCATTTCAGTAGATTCCCTTATCTTCAAATGAATTCAAATGCATTTAAAAACATTAAATTTTTTATTAACAAACTTCATGATTTTCAAGTATAGGCTTCATATTGATGTTGCAAGCAGCAAAATAATTTTACAGTAATTTATAATAATGAATTGAATAAGCAGAAGAATGCCACAGAAATGAAACTAATGAAAAATTGAAACCAAAAATTTACGATGCTAATCAATTTTACAAAATTTTTTCGCTCAAGGGCTGATCGGTGGACTCTCTTATCAGATTCGGTTACAAAAATTGCATGATTGGAATTTCGTTTGAGATGTTAGTTTCTAATTATAAGTACTTAAACATGACAGCTAATCATATAAGTAAGCTAAATAATTGTGTAAAAATGGAATTTTGTTTTGCATTACTCAGAAATTCATCACTTTTCATAAGCAACAGGTATAAATAATTGCATCCTTCAACAAATGCAGATCATTATGTAGAGTGCATTATTAATGAAAACAACAAAGTATAAAGATAGCTCAGTAAACTCTCCGTCTTACTGGAGATCGATCTCGCATTGGTAGTCCTCCACTACGTCGCAATATTGGCCCAACAGGTCCAATACCTGGCAAAGTGATTGCTACATCAATGAAATCACCGATTTCGAATTTGCAATTTGCTAACTGTAAGGTGAATAATGTAAAGCACAAACTTATACATATACAAATTTCAGAAGTTATGAAATCCAGGATCCCAGGAAAATAAATGATATTATCCTTAAATTTGAGCTATAAAGAATCAATAACCAACTCAAAATCAAATCTAATTAGATTTTCTTTCCAAAAGTTGAATTTAAAGACTACTAAATGGATCAGTCACAAGAAGGGAGGATATCTCAAATAAGTTTGCATCGGTCAGATAAATTTGAAACCAGCCGAATAAGTCAAAAGAAAATTTCAAAAATAAATTTTAATAAAAAACTAAAATTCTTCAAATAATTAAACTTACCGTCTTGTTGTCATCTACACCACGTTGCCCATTCATTGTGTTGCCGATATCCCTCATCACATATCGAGGAGTGAAGCGGTCTGGTGCTACTGAAATTGAAATTGATCTAAAACTGCGAGTAATTATGGTAAAGAAAACTTGCTTCTTGAATATAAAATGAAACAACTGAATCCTAAGAAATCAGTGAAACTGTACCAATGTAGAACTACTCAGTCATTGACTACATAATCCTGTGTTGATGCAGTTTCGTTGAGTTTTGTTCATTTTCCCTACGACCATTTTAAGAAATTCGATTAAACTTGTCAAGTTTTATCTTTTATCTAAGACCAAATTTTTCAAAATAATATTACCGACTGCAAAATCAAACGTAGTACCACGTCGTCGAGCATCTGGATTTACTTCTTTGATTAATGACATTAATTCTCTCAAGGTGCAGTCCAACCTGGAATAATGTCAATTTTTTGACACAAATAACCATTTTTCTGATTCAACGTTAGGTTATTTATGATACTGTTAATACATGATGATTTAGTAAGCATTTTTCCAGAATAACTATTCAGGGATGTCTCAACGAATACAATCTATCAGGAAGAAAAGAAAGTCAGATCAGTTACAAACAAGAATCGTGAAAATGATATGGATAAGAGATGAGATTGAATAACCGGTTTTGAAGCAAAATGCATAAGTATAATTGTAAAGCATTAACGGCACCAATGTTTTAGTAATGATATCCCAGCGATATTCACAAAAATCAATCTATTGCATTAAAAGACTTTACATAATATACCAAGTATAAATCTGTAGTTCATTAGCTGGGGTACTACCACGTCCATATTCCGACAACGGATTATGTCTTCCATTTGCACAAAATATTCGCAATAAAAGTGGACATATCTGAAATAAAAAATTATGCATAAAATTACTAAAACTTAAAAATTAAAGTTATGAAAAGCTATTTATAAAATCACAAAATTATGGATAATTAAAAATTACAAAAAAACTGAAACTAATATCTAGTTTTTCGTTCAATTTTGATCAAACAGATATAGACATTCCCATTATTTGTTGTGCCCAGTTCAAAAGTAAAGCTAGATTTTATATTGAATTAATCTTACATTTTTTAGGGATGGTATTTCGAAGATGGAATTTAATAAAAAAAAAAAAAAAAAAAAGGGAAAACCGATAACTATAAGAAGTAACCTTTTCACGATCCACAGTTTTTTCTTCGGGTGCTTCTACCTGAGATATTACGTTCATCCTTTGCTTTGCTTATTATTGTAAAATTCCTGCAGTGTAATATCAATTGTCCTACTTAATCTCTCTGATGTAAACTTTCAACACTCAACACTTTTCACATGAAACTATCTGCACCATACGCTATTGTCACCTCCAAAACATTCCTAATAATCACATTCCTAAATACCCTTTAAAAGGAGAAATTACCCTTGACCTAGTTCAAAACACCCCACAATAAAACCCACAACCAAACTATTAACGTGCCAATCCTCAAACTCTTGCATATCTTGCTGGAAATAGACCATTCGAACCATCTGAACTGAACTCCGAACTATAACACTCTGCTAGGTAACGCTATGAAAACATTCGTCTCGCCGTACGAGAGGGCGGTGTTAACAGTGTGGCTAGAGGTTACTACTGTGTGACGGTGAGAAGGGAGATGATTTGCAGGGTGGATGGATTTCGATGAGGCAGTGGCGAAGGTCAAAGAGTTGAAAAAGCGTCCGATTGATGATGAGTTGTTAGAACTTTACGGGTTATATAAGCAGGTTGTTGTGGGTGACAATACTGATAGCAAACCTTGGATGATCGACTTCAAAACTCGAGCCAAGTGGGAAGCCTGGCAAAAAAGAAAAGGTTATCAATAATTTTTGCTTCATACACTGAATCCTGCTTTGAAAGCAATGTTGCGAACTTCAAATTGCAAGTTTAGAATTGATCTTCTGAGGCTTTTGTTTAAGCTTATATGATGAAGCTGTTTTCATTAAAACTAATTGATTTACATCCATACGATGAATCAGTAATATTCATCCATTCAAACTTCGAGGTATCGTTGAAATTATATATATATATGTAGGGAAGTTTCGTACTAAATTTCCATCAAAACTTCAAATATATATACATTCTGTGGAATAGCTATATCCGTTGATTTATAGGTATGTCCAGCGAAGAGGCCAAGGAACAATATATTAAACTCGTCCAAAAGCTCATCGAAAAATACGGTTTATAAGTGATAAAAAAATCTTAGCTACTCACTTTGTTGATAATTTGTATAGAACATGTGAGCTTTGTAACATTTCACATTATATTGTTTGCTTGTGATATTTTCACCAGTTTAGTTCTAATTGAGATGCGATATTTCTAATGCTATATTATCGTATAGAATAGAAAATTCATTCCTTCTTCCATTTTCTTAAAGCATTAATTTTTCTGAATATCATTTATTGCATTAACTACATGATAATTTGATTATTTGCAAGCAGTACAGGGAAAACTTCTAGGAGTATGCTTTGTTTGTGTTTTCTGTGCTCATTGCAAAATATCAAAAATGCTTTCTGTGTCAGCTCCTCAGATATTGCTCTTATCTTATTCAGAATCCGAAACTTCTATTATCAGGAGAGGAAAAATGAGAATGGTATGAAATAAGGCAAGGGATGAATTGTACTATGTTGTTCTTTCAAGTTTTCTGTTAGCTTTTTAGATTATGTTTATATTTGCATTGTATTATTGAGAGCCACTGCTTAGATTTTCTTTTATTTTGTAAAATGTTAAATAAATACTTGAATATTGCTGCATGCTTTTGTAAGATCATAGATCATATTATCGTTATTTTTTCATGTACATTGCCTTTTGCGCATTATGGTGCTCGAGAACATGGGAATTTTCCTCGTTTTAAATTTATAATTAATACCGATTAAACTGATTATAATCCTAGTCGCAAGTTGATTTGATGACGTGACTTCTTGATTTTACTTTATTAGAAGTTATTGCAGATATCGTAATGAGGTAGGAATAAACTTAATGCAAGATGAACATATTATCAAGTCAGTGCATCCGACAATTATTTCTCTTCCGGAAAGGATCAGTGTTGATTGCGACAAAACTTCCTATTATCAAAGCACAAAGAGCATTATCCGGAGCAGTTCTGGTTCAGGCTTCTCCGAAAAAAATACAGCCTTACTTGAGGCTGATGCGTGTCGATAAACCCACTGGTTCGTTTGTTCTGAATATTACATGGAGTACACTGTAATTCATTTGCAAGTTTTTGTTTAATTTTTTGAAATCGTTATGAGTTATTCGGATCATGCTGATGAAAAAAACAGCCAGTGTTTGTACAGGTTTTTGGTTGCTGTATTGGCCATGTACATGGTCGATAGCGCTAGCTACACCGCCAGGTTCATTGCCCGATCTGAAAATGCTTGCATTATTTGGAGCCGGATCCATTCTAATGCGCTCTGCCGGTTGTATTGTGAACGATATTTTCGACAAGGATTACGATAGAATGGTTAGTATTGAATGCTTTAATTACTTCCTGTTTTTTCGAATTTCTTCAACAGTTGACGCATTAGATATGGAGCAAAATCAGGAAGTTAGCAACGACATGGGTATTCTGCTTTATATTTCGTTATTTCTGTTGCTACTATTAAGGTTGAACGAACACAATCAAGACCACTCGCAAGTGGAGAACTTACTGATCGAAAAGCTGTCGCTCTTCTTGCCCTATTACTTTCTGGATCACTTTCGATACTTTTACAGTTCAGCTGGTTCAGGTTCCTTCTATCTATTGCTCATTTTCTTTATTTCATGTTTTCTCAAATTTATGTTCCTCAAGCACTATATTTCAGGTATTGGAAATTATCCTCTAATCACAAATGATCACTTATTATTAATTATTTATTATTAACTGTAATAATGATCACTTCTGGTGAAATAAAACATTTTTTTGATGATCTTATGGTATCAAAAATAAGTCTTTCTAAATATATATTATTTCAGCGTTGCCGTGGGTGCTAGCTCTTTATCTTTAGTTGTCTTGTATCCGTTGGCAAAGCGTTACACGTATTGGCCGCAATTGGTCCTTGGTATTCTTAACAGTTCTTTTAATTTAATAAACATTTTGCATTAAAATGTTCGACACCATTCTTTTAGAGAAGAGAAGACAGAATTTTCCAGAAATTAATAGATTTGACTTTGCTGAAAATTGTAGACTTACTGAGTTTCTTCCTGATTACAGTGGGACAGCTATGCAAACTAATGCCTTTTTCTCCATATCGCTGCTTTTGTAACTTAAAAAATTAGAAAAACACTCATTTCGAATTCAAGAATTTCAGGGCTTACCTCTAACTGGGGAGTATTTATTGCATGGTGTCATCTGTGTCCGAATACACTACTTACCGTCATTCCTTTATACATTGCTACCGTGTTTTATACTGTTACATATGACACTATATATAGTCAACAGGTATTGTATCTTACATTATCGCGTTCTACTGCGGAACAAACTTCACTTCATTGATTCCATGTTTGGTTCTATCAAATTTGAAAAATCTATAAAGGAGCTGAGAAAAATCAAAAAATTCTAGAATGCAAAATTTACAATTTGGATACTGTCTAACATAACTTCGTCATTTTATTTCTAATACCGAAGGTCTCATATTTTTTCTTTTGTCTACTTTATCTGCTTCTAAAATTCTTTATTTTTTGTTACCTTCTTGTTTTTTTCCTTTCAGTCATGAAATACTTGATTTATTCTATGTCTTGAAACTAATTTATTTCCTTCGTTCTATTGATTTATATTTTTGCACAATTTATAATACTCAAACTATTCGTTTGTCTCTCTACCTCTGTTTAAAAAGAATGGTTTGCGCTTAAAGATAATGCCGATTTTTCTAGTGCTTAGGAAAAATTGACAGTACTAAGGCTTTTATAATGGTTGTAATTAGAAAATGTACAGAAATCGCATGATATGGTATTGTCAGTTCACTTTGGTGTTGTCAAAAATAATTTTCAGGTATTTTCAAGAAATTAGAGGACAAGACTTCCTAGAAAAGTGAAAATGTTATTTCGGACGAGTTCCGAAGTCTCAAACTCGAGAACTAGCCTGTTTTTTTTTTTTTTTTTTTTTTTTTAGAATGATAGCTTTAAACAAAAAAGTTCTCACAGATGCATATTTCCATTTTGAGATTTAATTTAGACTTGCACACTTTACACTGAATGCATGTAACAAAATAAAGTTCTGTAATTTCAGGATTTACTTAGGCCTTGTAAACTTTATATCAGTCATCATATTTGTATTGAACGATCAAATAATAGGGCTTAAAAGGTCGCAGAAGAATAATCATAAAAACTTTACGAAGAATGAGGACTTTGCACAATTTCTACCACTATTACTACTGATTCCACAGGATTGGCGTTCAACTGGGGCGCATTGCTGGGCTGGGTCGTTGTACGCGACGAATTGTACACGCCAGTGGTATTTTTACTGTATATGGCCTCGGTGAATTGGACTCTGATTTACGATACAATATATGCTCATCAGGTGGAATAGGCTTGGACTGCAGTGCATATATATTCACAAACATCATTAACAAAAGTGCTATAAAAGATCATTTGACAATGGAACGGTATTATAGGAGTAGAAACCTATTATTAACTCCTACACTAACATATCACTGCATAATGTCTGATTTAAACCATCATTTTTTTATAATAGTGGCCATAAGTTATCTCTTACTTAATGATCGATGATGAAAAGTCAATTAGTACTAATAAAATATTGCATTGTTTGTGTATTTATTATTTTATTTCAATATGTCTTTTTCTTGCATGTACTTAAATTTCATATTTAGGATAAAACAGATGACCTAATTGTCGGCATCAAATCCACGGCTCTGCTTTTCGGTGATAAAACGAAGTACTGGTTGACTGGTTTCGGAGCTCTTACTTTGCTAGGTCTTGGGACCACAGGTGTTATGGTACAACAGACATGGCCCTTCTATAATGCTTTAGCTGCTACCGGAGTACATCTTGCATGGCAAATTGGTACTGTGAATATCAATGATCCGAATGATTGCTGGAAGAAATTTAAGACCAATCAGGTAAGAAATAATACGTTAATGTTTTTCAAGCATAAAAGATTATCTATTATATAAAGATATTATTGAGTCCGATCACCAATCTTCATTTTCAACATTATAGACAACAAGCATTTTCGAGCGCTCTCTTTTTGAAAGATGAAGAATATAAATTTATTAATGGTAAATTATAATATTAGGATCATCTTTGACAAAAGTGCAGCAATATACGCAAAAAAATCACAAACATATCTGAAATATAATGGGAAAAAATACGCAATTTTGATTGTATTTCTTAAGGAAGAGAGATCCATGAAAACTGAGCGATTATCAGGGATATCATATTATAAAAAGACTCTAGAAGAGGTCTCACAGAGGGACTAAGGAGGACACAAGAATTTATCTTAAAATCGTTTCAAACGTGAATCAGAGCGAAAGATATCCATATTTATACATAAGGAGATCCATATTTTCACCATTTTCTTTTTTCCAGTGGCTTGGTATTATCTTATTTACTGGCATTGTCGCTGGGAACTTATTACGGAAAAAAGAAGAAAGCGAAGCGAATTCTATTATCCTTGAAAAATTTGTTAAATAACATGTTCTTTGTCTTCTTTTAATAAAAGATATTAAATATCAATTTCCAATGGATGCTGTGCTCTCACATATATATGTCTATGCAGTCAGTTACATATATTTATCCATAAAGGGATCTGAGCTGTAGTGTTCAGACATAATCAAAGTTCAGTGATTTTGTTTGAGGCACATTCGAGCAACTAATGCAGACAACTGAAGTAATGAGTTAAGTCCTTCCACAACTCTTACATGGCATAAACCAATTTCCTGAAATCACTAATTCCTCAGCACCGAGTAACTCATCAAGTTCCATCAATTTCGTATCTTGGATGAAAAAAAAAAAAAGCGATAACCCACCTTTACATATTCCAATTTCAAATATTCAGGAATATTGACTGTCTTACATACACGAACCATGTTGTTGAGGATGTCCTCTGATGAATAACCCATTCGATAAAGATTATGCACAATTTCGCCAGCTTCGATAATTTTTCCATGAACACAGTGCTCAATCATTTGCATTATCATTTTCGGATGTGGCTCGTCACATACCTTTATATTATGAATTCTAAACTTCGATAAATAATGTTTTAAAGCCATGAATAGGAAGACTGAAAGCTTACTGTCCATAACATTATGACATGTTTAATAGATTCGCACACCACTAATTTTCGAAAACTAGCAGTCTCATATTAGTTTAGTATCTGACGAACAAAATAACTATGGAATTCTCAGGGGTTCTTGAAGCTATAATGCGCTTAGATTCTAATACTCATTTTAAATTAAGTCTTCATTTTATCCAACTATGTAATTTTCGAAGGGCAAATATTACTGTAAAAACTAATCAACAGTAAGTATAATAATGTCTAAAAGATAGAAATTTCACTGAGAATATCACAATTCACGTTTCCATCTCAACGAAAAATATGAGCGAGAATGCTAACCTTGAAAACATTATCAGCCGTAACGTTATTGAAACCAACTACTGTACACTGTAAATTGTTAAGAGCCTGGAAGAGATTTCATTCCATGATATAGACGATAAAAACAACATATACTCAATCTGATTAATGATTATTTAATTCATTTCAAAGAATCCAGTGATGCTAATCTCTATCTGTTATCAATGAAGCAAACAATATTTTCCACTTATCAATATCTCTTACTTTACAATCATACGAGTATTGCAAAGAAATTATGTTATTGTATACAGAATTATACTAATTCCCAGCAGAATTACCTGTCGCATGTCTCCTTGGGCAGTAAAAACTAAAGCATCAATTCCGCTATCATTGTAAGTAACATTCTCTGCTTCACATACTTGCAACAATCTCTTCACAATTTGTTCCTCAGAAAGTTTCGAAAATCGCAAAATAGCACAACGGGACTGAATCGGTTCTAAATTGGCTTAACAAATAATAATCCAACACTTCAGAAAAAAAACATTCTTATTTTCTAAAAAAGTTTTCCCTTAAACAAATGGAACACATTAAATTAAAAAATTTCAAATCAGTTTCTTCAGCAACATTTTTTTCAGACAGTCTTCTTTTTTCACTGCCAATTTACCTATTATGCATAAAAACAAGCGAAAAGGACCATCCCGAAAAAAAGCTAATTATCTTGATACAATTAAAACATAAGAATAAGTTCACCTATAACTTTTCCAGACTGATTGCAGGCAAGCGCAAAGCGGGTCGTTTTACTGTATACTTCCATTGTTCTTCGAAGCGCTTGTTGCGCTCCCTCTGTCATTGAATCCACTTCATCTAATATGACTATTTTATGTTTTCCAGGTGGAAGTGTTACCTTACTTTGTGCAAAATTTTTAATTTTATTTCGTACAACGTCTATCCCTCTGAAATCAATAATATTCTTGAAATAGTTGGATATGCATTCGATGAAATATAATCGAAAAAACCTTAATTGGAAATATGATGATGATGTAAGCGGAAAATGAAAGTCATAGACCCAAAAGAACAATAAAAATGAAAGCAATGAGAATTTGAAAAAGATTTACCTATCATCGGAAGCATTCAGTTCCATGCATGCATTCTTAAGACGATCACCGAGCATCTCGCGTGCTAATGCCCATATACTCGTTGTCTTACCACACCCTGGTGGTCCCTTAAAAATTAATATCAAAACTGCGCAACATAAAACTGTAATAACAGTGAAAACAGACTTTTTTTTCAGCATGAAAAAAATATTAAAAAATGACTGAAATAATGATATTTGGTGTGTTTCCTTGCTTTGCAAAAACAGCCAAACGTCGTATGACATATTCATTTCCAACCACTTCTGATAATATCTTCGGCCGATATTTCTCAACCCTGCAAAGACGCACAATTCTTATAAAGTATTTTATTTAATCATATATTAAAAATTATAACTCAAATGAATTCCCCTGACATTGAAAACAAACGCAGCAATATCTCTAACAAAAAGTTTATCAAATTTTTTTTTGTTTTTATACATGGTCGTTTATCCGTTATTTGAAGTGAACTATCAACTATCAATCAATGTGATAATCCATTTTGTCTGTGGCTTGATTCTTATTAATTCAGTTACCTGACCCCTACTAGTCTACACATTCCTTTGTTTTGAGTTTGCCTACATCCTCCATGAAATACATCCAACCTACTTCGCAACACAATTTAACTTCAACTATCGCTGTTCTCACAATGGAACGTCCGAGTTAAATTTTCCAGATTAACAACAATGGCACTGATAAAAAGGAAGACTAACCACGGTGTGCTCGTATTCATCTCCTTGCACTTTCTCTAATTAATCGTACCCTGCAGATAATAGCAATAGCACATAGTCAGTTTAAAATATCCTCAACAGAAAACAAACTTTGCACTCAAAATGGTGACATCTTCAGTAGCGTACATATAAAAACAATGCAAGGAAAGTAAACTGCAGTTTCAAATCAAAGAGCATAACCCCTACCCCTCTGTCAACACTCATGCCGACTTGGCACAACATTTGAAATTCAAACTTAATCATTTCAAATGAGTAATTGCCATCCCTCCATGCAATTCTTTCGTATCACAACATTCCACTTCATTTTATCATTCGTAATTCTTTGTTTGCTGAAGTGATAAGTCGTGTGTGGTGGAGGGTGGGCAAATGTGCGGAATTCCAGGAGAGAGTGCTGAGAAATGTGGACAAAGTTGAAGTCATCACTGATAATATTAATAATAGATGATAACAGGGAATGAATGTATTGAACAATAGGAGTTTCAACTGAGAAATTTGGGGTCTTCGAAAAAATTACCAATTTTATCTACTGAAAGCGATAAAGCACTGAAATATTGTTTTGTATTGTATTTTTGTGATATTTATAGTTGGAAATCAAAAGCTTAATTAGATTGAAAATTTTAATGCTTGAAACTAAAGCTCAGGCTTGGTATCAGTGCTAGCGCTTCTATTTTATTTTTTGGACACTTTATATAAAAATGATACGGGAAACTTCTGTATGATCTCTCGTGATATCTTTCTTTATAAGGCTTCCTTAAGATATTAGGATCTGTAAAGGGTAACAGAACTTGCAGATTAAATGTAATGCTGGAAAGTTGAACTACTTACGCAGAATCGCTGTATTCGATGAAGCTCAATTTTGACTAGAATATATACAATACAAAATAAATCCTTGACTGTCTCATTCAGATATTTCAATTGTGACACTTTGTTATGGATATTTCAAAATATAAATTGGATGTCTAGAAAAAGCCGCAAAATTACTTTGAAATAATTCATTGCTGACAAAGCGAGCCCGGATAAGTGGGGGTAGATATTTAGTATGCGCCACACACGAACCTGAATTGAACCAGTAGATGCTTTTAAATTAATCTTATAAGAATTTGAATAGGATCGCTGACAAGGCTAATTGCCAAAATAGCTATTCTTGAAAAGTTCCGGATAACTGATTTATCTCCAGGCTGATAAGAATATCTATGAGACCAATAACTGTGTGAAGCCTTAACAGTTTGAAATTTGACTGAATGATCTTTAACGGTGAAGATGAGATTTAATCTTTGATGGGGGATGCAAAAAAGTTATAGTGTCACCTGAAGGTAAAGTATTTATTAAGATAATAAAGAATGATGAAAATCATAGCTTAGCTATAATTAATGACAATGGCAAAGTAACAAGCAGCATCAGTAAAATAGACAATCTAAATTACGAATTGCTATCAAATTCGAGTCATTTCAATTTAGAAGAGACTAATATTGCATTATCAAATTTTTTTTTAATTATCAAAGACAAGAGAAACAATTATGTTTAACTCCAGTTTTTCACTCTATTGGAATTTTTATATAAATTGTTGGATCGAAATAATGAGAAAGGATATTTATTGAAAGAAAAACCTTTCCTCACAGTTTGTTTTATCATATTTCGAAAAGGTATGTTCTCATAATAATCTACCACGATTTTAATGCATTGATCTACAAAAACAGCTGCTTAGACTTTAGTGTTATTTAGTTTGCTTGTCTAAAAGGGATCCGGAAACGGTAGTATTGACAGGGTCGATGGTGAAGTAAGATGTGACATTTCAGTATCAAATGATGCGAAGAAATCAGTTTGGAGATGCTGACATCATACTTTCTTTCGATTTTTTGAACAGCTGGAGATTGATATTGGCATCCTGTAAGGACTGAAGCCGCATTTATAAACAGATCCTTCGGAAAGTGATATTAGTTGGAAACATGGATATTTACAATTTATTCTTTCATTGAGACGAAATCTTCGCGATCTTTTCCATGTTGCGACGATTATAAAGAAATCTAGACTATTTCTTTAAATGTCGCATCTTTTGGACGGCATGAACGCATGTATTGACAATTTTCAAAAAAATAATCGCAAGTGTGCAGCGTCAGCCGATCTCTGATGTCGATTTCAATTGCTTATTGAAGTGGAAATACCGGGCTGGAAATATTTAATCGTTTTCAAGATTGTTCTTAAAATTAATGTAGATGGGAGAGAATAATGATTTTACAATTAAATGCGACGGAAACATTTTTTCTCAAATGGTAACAATTAGTTTAGTACCATACTACAGATATTTTTTTGGAGATTTTTCTTGGAAATGATCGATAGGCTTATTGTAAACGGTATTTCAGGGTTAACTGGAATAGAGAAATTATAAACTTGCAAAATTATTGTACGAAGAAATTCCCTTATCATTTTATTGCTATCAATATTCAAACCAGATCTTCCCTATTATTGTCACTATTAATAAAGCGTTTTGTGAAACAATAATATGGAAAGTTTTATAAACAATAAAATTTTCTATTTATCACAATCACTGCTTTGATAAAAAGGACAAAGGACAAGATGATTTCTCGAAAAGTATGAAAGAATATTGCGAATAATATTTGCCTAGGTTTTTTCGACGGCATGCTTCTCTTTACTTTGAAGAATCAATGCGATGAATGGCGGTACAGGTATACATCCATGAAATAACTCATCTATAGTTTATTTTTGTCCAGTGTCAACACATGACGTCTATTCTGATCCAAAAAGCCCGACCGGTGCTTCGCGGTTCTCTTATTTTTATAAGTAATTGAACTAAATTTTTATCGGGAAATTCAGTGGGAACTACCGTGAGCGCTGCCATCTCTTAGAAAACTTTTCCTTTATCATTCGTTAAGTATAATTGGACATGTCAATGATTAGTTAATTCGATTAATTTTTAGTTAAAATGAAGAGCAGAGGCTTTATACAGTGGTTCACCATATTTTTCGTCCATTTTGCACTAACACTGGACAACATTTTCCTTGGTGACAATATTTATTATGCCGTGAATTGCGGTTAGTATTATTTCTGTTTACTAAGATTAGATAAATTAAAGAATCCTGAACTCATGAAAATTCTTGCTCATTGCTCTTAGCAGTTAAAGGAGCTTAATATTACTGTAGTAATCAGTCATCAAGTGTCCAGGTGAAGATGAACACGTTTATTTGCTTGCACACCAATTTATCCTTTATTATAATAAATTCCATCTAATGTTGGGGGCCTATTCAAAACTTACTAATTAAGTGTTTGTTTAGGATTCTAAAGTTGGTGAGGTTTTTACAAAAGAAATTCTATCCTGCAGAAAGAAAGAGAAAAAATTTGCATCTAGGATACATTTTCACCACCAGTCATAATTCACGATTGTAACTGTTTGTTGATTAATAGAAATCTCTCTGATTATGAATTCTCTCAAAGTATTGAAGAAGGACGTCATTCCTTCTTTTGGTTTTAAGAAATTCATTCATTTCTTTTTGTACATCTGCAAGATTTCCAGTTCGTTTTATTTTATTATCTTGCGGTTTAATTATCTATTATTTTTTTGTTATTAGCAAAACTTTAGCATCTCTTTCAGTACTTATTACTTGTGCATTTATTACGCAATACTTTCCTACTTTTTCATCGAGATGAATTTAAATAAAGAGAAGAATTAATCTTTCTTTCAATAGTATTTGATTTAGTAGTAGCACTGCTGTAATCGAAGTTATTTTATATACATGATTTGGTAGACTTTGGAAGTAATATTACCGAAAAAAGTACAAAAAGTACAAGTAATCTTTACATATTTTAGGTGGACAGGAACATACAGATCTTTATGGTATTCATTATCAAGCTGATCCATTGCGCGTTGGCATTGCATCTGATTTTGGAAGTAGGCTATCGATAGTGAGGGTCGATCCACATGATGCTATCCTTTACCAAACTGAGAGGTTAATACATTTAATAGAACTGGATAATATCGGGCAACATGAAGTTTTCGTTTAAATGACATTTTCGTTAATTGTAATAAGCTAAATAGATCTCAATTGCACTTGATTAAAGAAAAAGAACAAAGTGCAATAATGGCGTAGCGATGCTATTATTGATTTCAATTATACCAAAATGATGTTCGATGAATTGGAACATCTATTACTTTCTTTTCATTTACTCTTTTCTTATATATTTTCTCCTGAAATGCATAACGAAGTTTTGCCCTCATATTTACTATTTCAAAGCTTTTTTTAATCATAATGATGTCGGTAATTGTAAAATTTATTAAAGATTATTTGCCTGATTATTAAATTTGTTTGATAATGTTGACAGATTTTCAGATATCACACAGATGATTTCAGTTACACAGTGCCATTACCAAAGGATAATGGCGAATACACACTGGTCCTTAAATTTTGCGAAGTTTATTTTCAGTCTTCACAACAAAAGGTGATAATGCTTTTGCTTCTGATGGACTCATTTTAAAAAGTTTGTTGTGTGATTAACAGAAAGAGTTAATCCAATTCATATTAATTATTATTTTACTGCATGATTTTTAGGTATTTGATGTCCTACTTAACGACGAGGTAGTGATTGCGGAGTTGGATATATTTAAGGAAGCAGAAGGCGTTGGAATTGCTTATGATCGTTTGCTAACATTTCATGTAAATAAATTCCTTTTCTGCATTTTATTTGAAAATGAACACAGTATTTCTGTGATTTGATTTTAAAACAGATATTGTGCTTAAGCTTAACATGGATTTTTTCCATATCAGAAAATCAGATTTTTCTGAAAATATCTTGGACTATCTGTTGGTACTGTTGTGGATTGGAAATTAAACATTGTGTTTAAAAATCTGAAAAGATGTTATATTAATTAAATCCTTTTAGTTTTGTGAAATTTTCCTTTGCATTTGTCTAGGTTTAAAAAGTTATTAATATCACATTTGTATAGGTTGAAAATGGTGTTTTGTTATATGGAGGTCGTCGTGATTCGTCTGGATATATAAAAATCACATTAGCTAAGGCATTTTTTTTTTCTTTCATTCTTCGTTTTTGTAATTATCGCAGTTTACAATGTTTGCAGTGAATATTTACAGGGAATTTTTCGAAATATTGCCATTTTTCAGGGTGCATTAGATAATCCGAAAATAAATGCATTTTATATTTATCGTGGCCCCAAAACGGTAATTCTTTGAAGTCTAATTTTGATTAACTTACTGAAATTATACGAAGAAAATTGAAGTTTTCATATCAAATCAAATGGAATTAATTTGCCAATTCCGTAAAGCTCAAACTGTTCAACTTTTTTTTAGGATATCCCGCCTTTACAAGACATATTATTTGACGAGGAAACAGAGGAAGAACAGGAAGAGGAAGAATTAGATGGACAAGCAGACGTTAGGTTGCGTAGTGTAGTCAGTCGTTTTGAAGACGAACCCTTAGTAGAAGATCCATATGCTGAACAAGACACAAGCCATATGTTCATACCGTTCCTCATAGCTTTCGCTTGTTTTTTTCCAGTTTTGTTTTGTTTATGTAAATTATAACAAAAATTATTGTTTTCTCTAACCTCCTTTTCTCGATCTCATGAAAATGTAAACTTCAGAAATAACTCATGTTCAATTGCTTTCTGTATCTTTTTTCTTTAAGATAATTAGATATTATTTACTTGTTCAATTAAATTGAATTCATTCAAGACCTAAGATAAGAATTATTATATTTTTGTTTAGTTTTATATGTTTATTATTACGAGAATTCCTTTATCTCATTCTTTCATTCTGTGCTTTTTGTTTAATGAACTTTACGATAAAGAAATATAACGTAATTATAACTTCTGATGCTCTCTGGTTATTTTATGTTTCTGCATAGTTTGCACACCATGTATTTGTGCACGAAACAATGGGTAGTTCGGAGAACTTTATCTGTTTTGCCTCCACCAGTCGACGAATCAGTATTTATGTTCCCCTTCAGTACACCATACTTACTTTATTACACCGTAATGTTTTCATTGATAATTGTTCCTTTACTAATCTTAATTTGTGATTACAATACCTTCCACGAGGATTATGATACTTTTTTTTTTTCCGAAAGTTTTATCTAAAGTTTACAACTTCGACTGATTCATATAAATTTGTCTAATCGCGTAAAAACCATTAATTTCATGTGTTTTAAATTTGTAGCGAGAGTTGTAGAATTGTTTCATTTTGATTTCTATTTCTTATTTCTTCACTTCTGCCGTTTTTTTGGAACAGTTCGATAAAAGATTGTTGATATTCTCAAAAAACTTTGTTGATTTTTTCTTTTCTTTCTTTGTTGGAATATATTCTTGCTAAATTATATCAACGATTATCTCAAGAATTACCGAGATTCATTTTTTTCCTTTCGAAAGATGTTTTGTATTCCTATAAATTATTAATTTATCGCTTATTTTGTACTGAATTTGTCAATAAAGTTTTGAATAATAATTCACTTATACCTTGTTTGTTCTAACACTTCTATATTCTTTATATTATATTGAATGAAAATCAATACTGAAACTGCAGGAAAGTTTACTATGATGTTATATATACAAATAGTTTAGTCACCCTAGAAGTTTTCTGAGCTTTAAGTACGATAATGGAATCTAGATAACGAGATATTTTTATAGAACTGTGTTCACCTAATAAAGGTTCTTTTAAACAATGTGGGACTATTAAATGTTGTATTTACTTGCATTTGCTTGCAAAACAAATTTCTACTTGCATTTTTACCTGCGTTATTATTATTTTTTTACTGTATTTACTTGCAAAGTAAATTATCAATATATCTTTAAAAATGTATACATGCAGGTAATGGAAGGAAAACAAGACCGAAATCCATTACCATCTCGATTAGTAGCTGCAGAGCCGATTTTACCTGCAAATACTGATAGTGTGCCACCTGCAAATGCTCTTCGACTACTTAAGAAATTCTTTGGTCATAACAGTTTCCGGCCTTTACAATGGACAGTGATTCAAAATGCCTTAAGCGGGAAAGACCAAATAGTAGTATTATCCACAGGTATATATTTTTCCTTCTGTACACTCGAAACATTTTTACTTATATAATAGTTAACAATCCAGTCATTACTGAATGCATCTTAGGTTATGGTAAAAGTGTTTGCTATCAGTTACCATCATTGTACACTGAAAAATTAACTGTTGTTATATCACCATTGATTTCTCTCATGAATGACCAAGTGGAAAATGCCCGGTGAGTTATTATTATGTTTGTATCATCATCAAATACAGAAATTATATATACAGATTATCAGTTTCGAAATTCATGAAATAATTGCAGAAGTAGTGGTATTCAAGCAGCTTGTGTGAGTAGTGAAACAAACTTGAACGAGCAGCAATCAATCGTCGCATCTGATAATCTGCGCTTGCTTTATATCACTCCTGAATTTGCTCTCCATAATGATTCTTTGTTAAAACATATTCGTAAAAGTAGTTTTAATATTTGTAAAAAAGCTATATGGCATAAGACTCATATCTAATAGTAATTAATTCACAATTAAATTTACAAATTAAGTTGGATATTCGTTTTGTAGTGCTTGATTGACATGTTTAGTAAGTTGCTATTTGAACGAATCTGTTTCAGATGTTAATTTATTGGCAATCGACGAAGCTCATTGCGTTTCTAAATGGGGACACGAATTCCGACCCAGTTATCGGCAGTTGGCTAAAATTCGTGATTTCTTTGATAAAAACGTACCAGTAATGGCCCTCACGGCTACAGCCACCCAACAGGTTAGAAGAGATATCGCTAACAGTTTGGAACTCCATCAACCAGTCATCACACTCGCCCCGTTAGATAGGTTTGAAATATTAGAATTTCTGCTTTATAAAAGTAGGTATAATTTTTGTTATATATGTTGTTCTCTAGGATAGCCCTCTCATGAACCTGTCAATAACTATTAGAGTCGTTTCTAAGCTGATAATACGGCCAATAGCACATATTATCGAGTATTTCTTGCCACTGTTTTATATGTCCGATAAAAAAATCTGCCCCTTTAAATAATGGTTCCACGAATTCTGTATTTTCAGACCAAATTTGTATTTGTCGGTACGTACACCAACAAGTCTTGAGGGGTTATTACATTTACTCAGTGAAGATGAAAAAAATGAGAAACATTTCAATGGTTCAACAATCATCTATTGCTCTACTCGTATTGTGGTTGATGAAGTTTACGAATGTTTATCTAGTAAGAGCTTCATTCTTAATATTTTAGCACTGGTTTGGCAGATATGACTAAAACTGATTTCATATTATTGTAAGTTTCCTAAGTACATTTGAGATAAGTTACAATATGTTGTAAACACAGTGTTCATCTTAGAGAATCCAAATATGCATATAATGAAAACATTGAAATTTCAAACATTGTAGAAAAAGGGGTAAAGTGCACGCGATATCATGCAGGAATGTCAATGGTAGCAAGACGAAAAGCTCACGAATGCTTTCTGAAAGATCGGATAACAACAATTATTGCAACAGTAGCATTCGGCATGGGGATTGATAAACCGGATGTACGCAATGTTATCCATTATGGAGGTTATTATTAGCTGTGTATTTTTTATTACATTTTTTCAATCGTTACTTATTAATTAAAGGATTTATTGTGAGTTTTGGTAATTATTAAATAAATTTTTAATGCAAGTTTTTAGCCCCCAAAAATATGGAAAGTTATTACCAAGAAATTGGAAGAGCAGGTCGTGATGGTTGTCCCAGCAAATGCATCGTATTTTATAAGGATCAAGAACTGACTAAACATCGGTTGTTTTTTTGCAATAACTTATGTCTATCTCCCGTTTCTTATCCCATCTTTCTCTAGCATTACTATAGAAGTCATATTTTGTCCATTAATTTCGAAATGAATGATTAGAATTAATATGCGATGTTCTTGTATTAAGACTTAACGAAAAATTTCACCGCTCTTGATCTAGTATATTAAATAGTATATTTTTTATGGAATATTACAAAGAGATATTTATCATAAAGAGACAAAAAAAGAAACAGATTGTTCATATATTTCTTTTATTTCTAGGTACTGTATAATGAGAGAGCAAAATTTGAAAGAAGAATATAAAAAACATCTCTTAGAAATGCTTGCGTTGATGGAACAATTCCTTCATGCAACAAGCTGTAGGCGATTGTTAGTGACATTTCTTTTGTTTCTTTCATATTCTCTTGTACATTTCCATGGATTTGTTTTTTGAAAAAACTAGCAGAATTTCTGTTTCAAGTTATATTTCTGTGTTATGTTCTCCAGTTTCTTGCTAGCTTTATCTATCTTGTAACCTAAAGT
This sequence comes from Onchocerca lupi, assembly GCA_028564675.1. Lineage (NCBI taxonomy): Eukaryota > Metazoa > Nematoda > Chromadorea > Rhabditida > Onchocercidae > Onchocerca > Onchocerca lupi. The sequence continues at coordinate 27,203 of JAOVVO010000528.1, forward strand.
TTGCTCATAAATGTTTTCTACTTCTTATGCTCTTAACATTATAAGATTTTTATATAGTGTAAGATTTTGATACAAGTATTTATTCTAATTGTTTAGCTTAATGGAAAGTACTAAATAAAAGTAATCAGCCGAAATTCTAAAAAAAACGGATAAATTTTCTAGAATTATCAAATATTATTGTGTTACACAACTGCAGCAATTTGACTATATTATAAGAATACAAATTATTTTATCTGAGAATTCTAAAGTTTACTCCTTCATTTAGTTTGCTTCTGTCTCATTTTGATGAATGCGTGAAAAAAGACGAAGCAAATGCGGGCTGTTGTGATATATGCGATAAACTCATCGATTTTGATAATAGAGCTGTTGATCGTTCATTAACTAATTCAAGAAATTATGGTGATGAAGCACTGGTATTACTTCGAGCTACTGCCATTTTTGAAGGACGCACTGGTTTGGGGAAAGTAATCGATTTCGTCAAAGGGGTGAGTCATTGTCTTCACAATAAAATAAAGAATCTTTACCCTTCTACATCTTGTTTAAGTGTTTTATATTGAAAAATAATTTTATAATGGTTGATAAATATCATGATATCATATTCTCAAAGTTAAGAATACTAATTATTGATTATTACGCATTCTGATAGTGCAAAAACAAATATTTCCGTAGTATGAATTATTTTCATTGCAGAAAGCAAATGTTATTCAATCAAAGTATGAATTATTTTTATTGCAGAAAGCAAATGTTATTCAATCAAAACAAAAAAACAAATATTATGGATCGGGAAAGCATAAAACAGAGGCTTTTTGGAAGGAACTGGGACGTATATTGAGAATGAATGGTTACATCACTGAAACAAAAAGCTCCTTTAACAGTTTTGCTCATCTTATATCTCTTTCTGATAAAGGACAAAATTGGTTGTATGGGAAAAACAGGGTTATCTTTTTCTCTGTTGTAAATGTGCTAAAATTTCCATTAATGTCATATCAATTATTCATATCCAGCTCATCTCCATACCAAAATTTTAGAAAAAAATCGATAGCTTTCGAAAATTACCCAAAAGTTTTTAGAAAACTTCGAAATATGTACAAATATAGCTTCGATAATTCCCAGAATTTCAGGAATTATATCTTGAACCAACTCCTTTGTTAAATGGTCGAATTCGGGTAAATGACGAGCACTACATACCTCGAAATAGCGAACCCTTTCATCCCAAGTAAATTTTTTTCTGCTCTTTCAATATGTTTTTATTTGCCGAAAGTTATGTTATCTCTCTGTAATACGCTTTAAAAAAGAAAGTCATTGTTTATTCATTGTCAGCATAATATTCCAGAATACTAAACCTCAAAAAACAACGTGTATGGAAAGATTGCAGTTGCTGTGACGAATTAATGCATTTAATGGAAATCACTTCTTCTGTAAGTAGCTGATGAAAAAATGCATTTTCAAAGAATATTTACAATTTTCTACTATTCAGCAGCAATCTATTCAGTGATTCATTTTAAATGGGATTAAATTTTTTTTCGCTCAATTGTTGTATAATGATTTTTGTCACCATGTTTTTACACATCTATTTTAGGAACAGCTTGAAAAGATATTACTTGAGACCCGTACGAATCTGGCTATAGAACATAATTGTAGTGCCCATATTATTGCATCAAATAAATGTATACGACAGTTAGCAATGATACGGCCATCTTGGTTTGTTTTTATTAACATCAAACAGTAAATGATTTATTGAATTGCTCTAGAAAGTAAATGTCAGGTAAATCACTGTTCTATGAATTATTTCTTATTTTACGAGGGGATTTAGATTTATTTAAGATGAACGTTTTAACTTTCAAAATAAAGAGGATTTCCCCGGTTTATTTTAAGTTCAATAACATTCTGTAGTTTTTCATTGGAAATCATAGTTGTTCCAGCATCCAAAATCTATGCATAATCGAAGAAATGACAGAAGAAAGACAACGAAAATTTGGACAGAAATTTGTGGATACAGTTATAAAATTCTGCTCTGCTCACAATCTATCTCTGGATTGCACGACCAATTCAACTGTACGTTACAGTTTAGTTTTAAAATGTGTGTATTCAAAATGAGGAGTGATCATGAATTCTCCGTAGAGGGAAGGTGAAGAATCATTTGTATCGAGGATTCTCATGAAAAGAAGGGCTTGTATTGGATTCAGTCATATAGATTCAGTGCAAAAATAAGTTTATTTAATTAGTTGAGAATGGTATAGAAATTAAGTTAATTCGAGAATAATGAGATAAAATGATGGTAAAATTTATTATGCCTATAAAAAACAGGAATGATTTCAGCTGCCGAAAGAGATAGAGAAAAAAATGGACACATTAAATGAAATTTGTACGGACATTTATCGAAATCATATTAGGGCGAAGCTATCACTGGTTAGTTATCGGTCAATATCATTATATACCGTATTATTAGAAACGATACTTTTTGTATATTTCAATATAAGATTTATAAGATAAATGACTTATGAAGGTAATTATTAATGCATTACTTTTTGATTCAAAATTATTGCAAAAAATTGCTTAATGATCAGATCAGCAACGCCTTCCGTAACTCTTATGAGATTTTTTGAATTATCTGGTGAGTTAAAGAAATAGAGAAACTATTTGTTGGTTTGAAGTTTGGGAATTGCGGAAGAAAATTTCTAGCTAATTTTTTGAAACTTATGTGCTTATCGGCTATATTCAATAAGTATTTGAGTGAAAGATCATTGTTTGTTTGTGGAAAACGTTATTGACTGAAATGACTATAGTTTGATTAGAGGCTGATTTGGCGGAGTTGTTTGCTGTAAGTGAAGGAACCATAGCCTCATATTTTGTGAATCTGGTGAAAAATGGTCTGCCGATATATCTGGAAGCTATTGGGATAAAGAGACAACATATAGATACTATTTATGATACTATTCGAGAACATGGATCAGGTAATTCATGGAATTAGTGGAAGCAGCTGCTGAAAATTCAGTGCTTTGAAATAAGACTAGCTGAATATATAAAGCAATGAATATAAAAAAACAACTTCATCGAAGGGGAAAGAGACATATTTTATAGTTCGTTTTGTAGCGACTGAACTCTCAAAGAAAGTTTGTTTATTACTTGAAAAAGTTTCCCATTATCTAGAAAAGGATTCTTATTTTTTTAACGTAACTCTATGAAAAAGTTCATTTGATTCACTTTTATTGTAGTCATTTTCAAAAATTGATTTGATCTATTAACAAACTATCAATGTTATCCAAACTTACCTAATTTAAAGTTATTTATTTATTATGGAACTGAAAGTAAGCTTGATATCGAAACTTATTTTAGAATTAGAGGACTTATATGAATACATGAGATGGTTGCACGTATAACATTAGCACCATCTGTTCTCCCAACTAATAAATTTTAGTTGTTGCAGATATTTTACGTTTAAAGCCTATTATGGAGGCACTTCCAGAAGATTTCATAGACTGCAATCGGTTAAAAATTATTTTCGCGATTCTGGAATATGAATATGGTGTTGTTGAAAGTTCAGAAGAAACATTAAGCAATGCTGCCCCAACTGAAAATACTAACAAACGGAATATTCCAGAATGGATGAAAACATGGCACTCAACGCAAAATAAAAAAAAGAAAAAATCAAGTCTATTGAACTAATTGCATTCCTCAATAGATATCTTAGAAGTATTTGTTCCATAAAGAAACCTTGTTATTAAATCTCCCATTCAATTTTTGCTTTACTAATTTTAAATGCTCGATAAAGCATGATACAAAAGCCCTTACATTGCGTTCCTTATCATGGCTATTGCTGCGAAAGGTTAATAACATTGAATAATTCACATCAAAACGGCATTCTACCTACTATAATCATAGTGTACATTTCAATATCTGGAATAGTGATAACGTCATCGATCGGTTCTTTCGCTTTTTAGTACAAATTAGGAACTATCTGCTTATTCAGACATCATGGAATATGTAAAAAAGTCAATTTTCTTTCTCATCGATTGCACTTATAACATTTATGATAATTACGGCGAGCAATAATATTCAATCTTGCAACTTATATTTTGAAAATGAACTTTACAAATACTTCATGTCATCTGGTTTAGATTAAGCAATGTAAAATATTCCTTTGTGTTCAGATTATGTTTTAGATACTTGCAATCATAATCGAGGATTAATTTTATGGTTCATATCCTGATATTGTTAACTTAATGCAGTAATTTTGAATTTTGGCTGAAGCAAAGGTCTAGGGTTTTATGTGTAGGCTTGAAAATTATTCTTAAATCATAATTAGAAAATTTTCTGTACTATTTTACAATAAAAACATTCCGAAGTATAGAATGGAGAAAAAAACCGCCTTTATCGGAAGACAGCTGGATTCTCAACTGTTACATGCAGAAATCAGAATCAATGGTATAATGCTATCTCACAAATAAGCGGATCACATTATTCTGTTAATGTTTAACATCTGTTGAATGTCTGTTACTTCATGCAGTTATTTTTTTTATTGTCGTATTGATTTCATTTCCAAAACATCAGATCGGAAAGTAAAGACAAAAAATATAAAAAATAAAACGGAAATGAATTTAAAGTGAATTGATTTGCTGCATTATATATATCGCAAATAGCCGGTTCTTTGATCGGCTCTCAGATGAAGTTTTTTTTTGCCTTTGCTAATTATCGAATAATCAATTATTCGACTTCAAAGTTATTCGCCATTTGTGAGTTATTATTTTGGAACTAATCAATTAATATTTCGAAATTCATATTTTCTAGAGAAATTGCCTGAAAATCGAAATATATAGATAGTTCTGCCTTTCTTCTTTGCAAATTGGACTATATTTGTCTTTATTTTTTGTATTTTCCTGTTACTTTTCGTGTCGATTTATCGCTTGTTGAGCATAGTATCAGCTGGTTATTTCTGCACTTTTTCTAGGATTGAAATTCATAGAAGATTGGATCATAAACAAACAAATGTTCAAAGCTAAACACTTTCCATTATCTCCTCCTTTGCTTCTTTAAATTCTACAACAGCTTCACCGATCTCACAATCATTGTTTATCTTTATTACACTTCTCATCTTCCATTATGACGTCTACCTGTTCCTTTACGTTCCTTTTTCTCTTTTTTTTTTTTGATTTATTACGTAATATCATGTCAATCCTTCAAAAATTTGTGTTATTTTAGAGAAGACGAATTTCACAAACAAAAATCATGATGCCGCGGAAAACGGATTCAGAGGTAGCTTCGTCTTCCACTGCCGATTCTATTTCACAGGAGTGGGTTGAGAAGCCACTTATTCCGGCTGAAATCTTGCATGATGGTGCACTTGCGAATGATACAGTTCCGGAACTCCGCTCGGCTGCCGAACAAGCCGTTAATGTAGGAAATTTTTCCCACTAATTGCAAGTTTAATCAAGAATAAATTTAAATGCCGATTGCTCATATTTCTTCCTGAATGAAATTCCAAAAAAGAAAAAACAATTCACGCTGGAAAAATTTCGTTAAAATCATCTAAATATTGCACCAACAGATTGCGGATCATACTCACAATTCAGTTTTTCTTTTTAAGCTTCGTTCCTTGTCAATGATGCAATATGTTTAGTTTACTCCGGACGAATACCTTCAGGCATTTTATTCCATGCCAACAAGTGATGCAGCGATGCATACCATACTCTTTTTCCTTCCTGCAATTCCCTACTGGATTCCAGAAAAAATTCGAACACTGCTCGATCTCGGAGCTGGTCTGTTCTTTTCTTTTTCTTATTTTTGTGATCATGCAGTATGACAGTTGTTAAACTCTTTCAAAAAAAGAAACAATCTTTCAAAACTGCCAACCGTCCGATTTCTCAATTATATTTGAAAATGATATTAGGCGAGACTTACGATAGAAATTTGCAAATATTTCTGATTATTTGACATAGACTTAATTAATTCTTCTTCAACGGATTTCTACTGCATTTCTTTTTATTTAGGTCCTACTGTTTATGTACCAATAACATTTCGAAAACATGCCACGCACATTTATAGTGCAGATTATGCAGAAAATAGTTGTGACATGTTAAAAAATTGGGCCGAAAATAAATCATCGTTTGAATGGACCGAAGTATGCAAATGGATAGCTTGTATTGAAGATTCAAACGAATCACCAGATGTCATGGAACAGAGCGCTCGCAGCAAGTTCAAAGCCGTTTTGAGGGTAATTCTGCATACCAAAAGCTTTGAGATTTTTTTTCGAATGGGAATGACTGAGATATCCGGTAGCAATCAAGAAATGCGTAATTCAAAGAATTTTTTAGGTATTTTATTTCCGCAATGGTAGAAAATAAGTTAAGTTGCGTGATTTTTACTCTGAAAGGAACCCAGCGAGATTTCCCAGAAACGCAAAAATAATTTCAGGCTGATGTTCATGCTGAACCAATCATCAAATGCGTGCATTACAAATGCTCATATAACGATGATATTCCCCAACAATTTCATGTTGTTGTATCCATATTTTGTTTAGAATATTCCAGCGAAAATCTAGAAGATTACCGTCACGCAGTCCGTAATGCAGTGAATTTGATCGAACCAAACGGATTTTTGGTGAGCTGCTACTCGAAATTGTTTTGAAACGCTAGTGATCAACAATTCTACTAATAAGATAGATTATCGGTTGATGATGATGATGAACGATACAGTATAAATATAATCAGTACCTAACTTATTGTTTTAATTTCCTAAGATATATATGCTACATTGCTGAAATTTTTCCTATTTCGGAGGAAAAAACAAAAATAAAGACAGAAATCTACGCAGACTGAATCGCGTGAAGCACAATTATTGCCTATAACCAAGAATAAAAGAACAACTTTTGTTCTTTCTTTATTTAGTTCCACCGTGAAATTGCCATTTCTTCCATTTGATATGGAAAATTTTGAATCTTCACTGTTTTATTATATTTTTAGAATTCTAAAGTGAGCTATCCAAAATCGATGATTAAATTTTGGACTGATAATTTAGATACAAGGTGGAGTTCTGCGAGAAAATGATTATTATTTCGGGAAGAGAAGGTATAAATGCCATCATTTAACAAGAGAACAGGTTATCGAATCTCTAAAGGTTAATTTTGTGAAGTTTTTGGAACATTTTACTGGTATTTACAATCCGATTTTCTTGCACCATAGACTCTTAATAAAAAAAAAAAAACGAAATATATTTCAGGAAAATAATATGGCAGTAGAAAAAGATGGGGATTTCAAATGGTTTGAATTCGACGAAGTATTCCTCTTAATTGCCAGGAAGAAAATCTAAAAATTTATAATGATGATCCAGGAAGAAATTATTTCACTTTTTTCATCAATTTTTAATTCAATAACAATTATTTATTTTTCTTCGATACTGATGCTCCTACTAACAACTGAAACACAAATTTTGTTCAAATATGACATCATGAAAAAATAAATCAAACAAATTAAGCTATTAAATTATGTCAGATATTTTTTATCAATATAAGTAATCATTTGATTGTCTGAACAAGCGATAATTCCATTTGTCGATACACTGAAAGTACTTACTGATGAGAGACAATCAATAAGCGCAGTAACATTCGTATTCCCAGAACGAACTGATGGTGAAAGCCATGCATTTGCTCGTGACTGACCATTAAAATTTGATATTGGACTGCAATTCAGGTTCACATATTTTACAATTTTGTGATATAGAAAAGAAAAAAAAAGGCCATGAGGGAAGGCTAATACAACGAAGTGGCCATGGGAGAAACTCACCGGAAAGCTAAAGTTTGGTTTGTTCTGTTCATCAACCTCAGATATTCGCAGTGTTTTTACCATAAATCGATGTTATCATGAAATACGCATAACTGAACTTACTTAGAGAGACCGCATCCTTTGGTACTTAGATGCAACAAATGACCTTTACCAGTTGCGCAATAAAAATTTGAAGGATAAACCGGATGGAAGGCTACCTGAAAAGTTTCAAATGCTTCATTCTCGAAACTATACTCAAAGTATCGAATATCACTGATAGCAAGTTTCCATAAAAGCATATCCTTGAATTTTAGCCAGCATATAATATGGAGATACACTAACTTCCCAGATTGTGCCAACTGGAAAAGAAACTGCAACAGCATTCAACAAATAACTACTTCGACGTGTATCAAGAAAACCAATACCACCATCTTCGGTACCAAAACCAACCTGTAATTCTTAAAATTTATGCAAATTTATCTAAACAAAGTAATCAGGCATGATGATCGAGGTGTTTCTGTTTTTATAATCATGTTGACTTTTAAAAAATATAATGAAAATCTAAAAATTATTGAGCGAAAGCAGAAAAACTGACCAAATTCGGTTCGGCAGGATGGGCAGCAAGTGATGTAGTGCCTTGAAAACAGTCTGTGACTCTACAGGAAAATATAGGCCTAGAAAATGATTCCGTCTCTTCTCTGAGATCCCATAAACAGATCTGTCCATCTAGATGGGCTGATACAAATATATCTCGTGCGACTGATGCCAGGGACCGTATACTTGCCATATTCTGTATAATTAAGATTGATATTTAGAATTTGAATTATGATAGTTTCAAATAAAGATACCATCAATTACCGACGATCATTTAATGAAGAGTGGTATAAAATGAGGTCAAGTTACGTCTCGATTAGCAACTTTTCAAGCTCAAAGAAATTAAAAGATTTTGCATTGAGAATGATGTGAAAATTTTTTACTCGAATTAAATACTGCTTATACTCTTAGCTCCATCTTAAAATATTGTGATACAAATCAAAGTACAAGAAAATTCTTTTTGTATTCTAAGAAACGGTAAGATCTTTGTCAGATTAAAAAAAATAGTAACGAGAACTTTAGATGAAATAAAAAAAGACAAATTATAATCTGAAACAAATGATAATTCGAGTTTATTGTATTAAAAGTAAACATTTGGAAAAAAAATTCTGGAAGAACAAACCAAAGATATAACTTCCTTAGAGTTGCCTTCCAAGTCGATACAAACGAAAGTGCCACCCTCACCACCACAGATCATCTTATCATTATTATAACATAACGCATTACAAGAACAACCATCATGCATAACAGTATATTTCCTCATAGGTTTAATGACACCTTCATCATATTCCAACAATCTCACTGAACCATCATTCATTGCAGCCGCGAATCTCGTCCCATCATATAGGCTATAAAATTTCGTTTATTTTTTAATATAAAAGTCCTAACAACAAAAGTTTGATTTTCTGTTATTGCATATAACACTTTCGTTATAAAATCAAAGAATCATCATAAATGAAACATCCAAAAAATAGGACAATGAATGGTCCTGAAAATCTAGAAAAAGATAGTATTACTTACAGCAAATCATTCACATCTGTGTCAACCATTAATTTGCATTCGCATGAGAATATATCATCTGTTAATTCAACATCTAAAAATGCAAGAGGAAACAGACTGAATAGTTTTAACTTATGAGGAAAATGCAAAATTAATTGTTATATAAAAAAAAAAAAAAAGAAAACCGAGTTAAGAATGACTTCTATTACAAGCCATTGTTTCCATGTTATCACTTTCCTTAAAGAAACTGCATTTATGGCCGCAGCCTCAGAAGTTTGGCTATTTCTACTTACTTTATAAATTGTGACTAAATCAGTGCCCTACTATCAGCAAAGAATACAAGAATACATCTTAAAGAAACGTAAATCGAGCCATCAAATCAAATCAAATACCAATCGAAATGAAACTTGGCACTGCTAAGATATAAGATGAAATGTTAGAACGTAAAGAAATTTTTCTTTGTATTATTTCCAAGCATCATAGAAAAAGTAAAAAGGAAAATGAAAATGATGTAGAATGAGAAAAGTTAACCTTCGATCAATGACCATGCAGCTATTTGTTTGTTTCGAGAATCGTAAGTTGAGGTGAGGAATTTCACTTGCTTTCCTCCGAGATCTAGCCATCGCACACGAGAGAACTTCGCCGCACCAAACTGGGAATGGTAACTTGAGATGCCATTGGTATCCATATGTCCTATGTCTGACTACCATGCAACCGTTCTACGAAAATGACGTTATTTAACCCTTTTTTACAAAAAAAACGAAGCATTTGCTATGCGCTAGTAGATTAATCCACTTCTTTGCTTATTTAAATAAATATTTACTACATAATATTTATTATAGAGATATAATAAAGATAGGAGAAGGTCAACGATCACGACGCGCCAGTATCAATGTCGAATTTTTGAAAACTTTCAAACATCCCGTCAAACAGGCTGCAATAGGTGATGCTGGTGAACTAAGATGCAGCTAAAAATCTTCGCGCAATCAAGTTGATGAAGCAGCAAGTCGGGAGATAGTAATCTCGGGATTTAACGGTGCTCTATTTTTAGAGGATGTTGAGGAGAAGTCCAAGTCCTCCAGCAACATATGCGAAATATTTGGATGATTTTGAAGGATGTGATGAGACACAATCAGTACCAACCACCAGCTCCACCAATTTACAACGAAATCCCGGAAAAGTGAATTTTTTTTTTCTCCATGCTTTCAAAGAACATGAAGGGTGAATTCTTCTTTCTCTTGTCTTTATGATCATTATGATCCAAATCACTTCATCTGACTAGTAGTTGTTGTTTACTCTTGAAGATTTATTTATTCCTTCTGCTACTTAATTTCCTATTCTTTTTATTAAACTATTCTGCGGATAGCGCATTGAAATGTCTTATAAGCAAGTTGTAATTTAAGATATTGTTGCTTCCTGCTTATTCTGTCGTAAATTTAAAAAATATTCTCTTGCTCAGTAACAGCTAGAAAGACATCACTGATAACATCATTATGTTTCAGCGGTTTCATTCTTTTCTCTTTTTTTTTTCTTTGTTTTTTTCTCAATTATAAATCATAGTTGACTATCCTACATGGGAGAAACCATATCTGTTTCTCTCTTGATGACCTCAACCTCGGTTGTAATTATAGTGCATCATTAAGGGATAAATTGGAGTCAGCTTATAAAATTTTAAACAATAGCTTTTATAGGGCGTAAATCATCGGCAATTTTTATCAGAAGGCTATAATAGCACATTCGAGAATTTCGAATCCGTGGAAAGTAGCAGTTATAGCAGTTTTATCGAAAATTCGGTAATCAACGAACCACAGTATCCTGTGAATGCAGCAAATTTTTATGCCGATACTTATGTGAGCAGTTATGGAGCAAATTCTTTGAGCGACCAAATAAGCTGTGCACAGAATGCGAGCAGTGAGCCAGCAAAAGAAAATAGACCGAAATCAATTTATGAGTTAAAAGAACGAGAAAAGTAAGTAAATAAGCATCTGTAATTTTCATTTTTTCTTGACTTATTTGCTCTTCATTGCTATGTTTGCTTTAATCTACCGTTTCTATTTCATCTTCACATTCGCTACGATTGAGAATTTTCCTGAACTGTGCATGTCATCACTGTTTAATGTATAAAAATTTTGCAGAAGGGAATTTATTATATAGTGATTTTTTTTTGCGTTTGTAAAAAAAAAATATGTAAGTCAGAAAGATTTGCTTTATCTTTTCCAATTTTCTATTAAACGACGTTGTTTATTTCTGCTTATAAAAGCGAATTTCCTCTGTGCCCAATATTCCAAGAATTTATCAGAACCAATTAATCTTTATTATAGAGCAGTAAAACATGTGAACAAAATCTGTTATGCATTCGCAAAATTCGGTGACTGTCATTATGGTGAAAGTTGTAAATTTTCCCATGACCCGAAATTGCTAGTCAAACAACAGCAGTCGCTACATCGCATAATGCCTCAATATAATGATGTGGAAAACAATGCTCAAAAACCTTATATAAATGAAAGTATGTCATATTGTTCTCTTATTGATATTCTCTTTCAACTCATCTTTTTAAATCAGTGAGGACGATTTTTATTACAATCACTCATGTTTTTATTATTTAGAATAGCTGATGAATTTAATGAATTTATTAGTGCTTAAAATCTGAATTAAATGATGCTTAATGTAGAGTTGAAGTTCTATGTGTTGAATTGATTTATATATCCTAATACTTCAGTTGAAAGTTCGAACGCAACATGCCATCAATTGGAGCAACGTTTAATTGAAATTCAGCGAGAACTTACAATGTTGGAAGAAGAAGGGAAGAAGGTTTGTAGTGAATACATTTTATTCTATAGCAGTTAGCATTTTCAATCACAGACGGAATTATGAGTCGATAAAACTGTCATGGCATGGTCTTTATTCTGAATACAAATTGCAGCCAAAGTCTTCAGTCGTCGTACCTCGGAGAAGCCAGTCCATTTTTGGTAGTAGTTCGAGGGCTGCTATCAATGTTGGTGGTGATTTTATTGTAAAAATTGGAACATCATGTAATGATCAGCAAGAAAACAAACGGAATGCGGGTGAGAAATTAATTATTTGTCATTGGATCGTACTATTAATTTTACTTTTTTCTTGCATTTATTGTTGCATAGATAGAGTAAAATTTTGATAGTGAGGTTTGTTGGTCTGCATGTTTGCATGCGCGTAACTCATAGCTACATCAGTATACATTAATATATAATAAGGAAAATGCCGCATTTCAATAATAAAAGAATGCGAAGATTTTATTAGGAAGGTTGTTTCCATGATATAATACAATTTTGGAAAAAAAAGGCGTCTATAAAAAACTACTATAAAGCAGGAAAAACAAAACTAGGTTTCTTCTCTAATTGAACTATTTTTACTGATTTCTTTTTTTTTTTTTTTTAAGAATTGAAACTTCTTTGAATATTCCAAAATATGGATTAAGTAGCCCAAATATTTCTCAAAATACAGCTCATTTGATTTAAAATATTGCATCATTTTATACAGGTTATTTTTCCTTCCTACTTTAATCTATATTTACCCGGTTTACTCTAAGATTTCAATCCATCGATGGAATTGGGACCGAATAATGTCATAATCATGAGTGATTCTGATATATCCTTTACGAAGTTCGTAAAAAATCAAGCGCTGATTAACTTTTTTTGGTATTAAGTTACTCATCTGTCTTATATATTAAAAATTTTGAATTGTATCAATGCGATGATCAAGTTATGTTTCAGAAATGCATCGAAACTTCGAAGAACTGGAAGACAATAACCATAATCGTCTCAAAAAATCGAGTTTCATATCAGAAGAAAAGATGCTTGCTGTAAGCGATGATGACATTGAAGACAATAACAAAGACGAAAGGAACGAGAAACCTCTTAAATTAGATGATGTTATTGCCGATGAAATTTCAAGTTCAGATGATGAAGGTTTCGTTTTTATCTAAACCTTATACTTCATAAATAATATAAGAATTCCTGCATGATTTTTTGAAATTCTTTACTCAGTGATGTTATTTCAATTATCCTTGAAATCTTTAATTTGTTATTGATCATCGATTGTTCAACTTCAGAATTTAAGGAGTTCTTGATTGGTTTGATTGTTTCAAGAAATGCCCTTATTTCTTTTGCATCGTTCGCGGATTCTTTATGGTTTCGTTCAGTCATCAACTTGTTTGATATTAAAATTAGATCTCTACATATAATATTCTTACATCGGACAAAACAATACTAAGTAAATATTTTTATAGGGAATGCATTGCCATTAATTAAGAAAGCGAAGGTTCTAGTCACAGAGGAAATTTCTGATGATTCAGATATAAAGCAAAATGAAGTGAGCTCACTTATAGAGGAAGATGGTGAGTTAAGTTTAGTATCCGAAGATGAAGAGAGATGCGATCAGATTTCGGATGATGAACGTGGTAATGGTTTGTTGCAATTCATTCAGTTAAAGACTGTCGAAATATGGGTGGGAAACATTATGAGTGGACTGGTTGCATACTTTATTTCTATTTATCTTTGATGTAAAATGTCTCAAAAGAAAGAGATGAAATACTTTTTTGGGTATCAATATGAGCATTAAAACTTGATCTTGAATTACACGTCTTCTGGATTAATTTTTCCATTTATTGCAGTATTATTTCATTTATTTTTGTACATGTTTTATTCAAGTTACAGGAAGCATTACTGAACCATTGGATCTTGCATCAGTGGTCGATCCGAAACAATTAATCGACATCAGTGAAGATGAGCTGGTCGAAGAAAATAACGATGCTGAAACAAAGTATGTTTATTATAAACTCGATTTATCATTTTAAATGTTAAGACTTATGACTTAGAGTAAAAAGACAAAATTTAACTGTTTTGCAGCCTTTCATGTATAACATGTAAGACTATAAAACCTTTTAGCGCAATACTTCATCTTCTGTTTAAAATACAAAAAAAAAAAAAAAAAAAAGGAAAAAATCCCCATTAGAATATGTGTCACAACTTGTTAAAATATGAAAAATAGTTATTATCTTAAATCAGTCATTTTCATCAAATAATAAGTAATATAATTAATTTCAAAATTTATTTTGGTTGCGTTTTTTACTTACGGTATGTTTTGTCAGAAATCCATTCTATTTTACATTAGTTAAATATATAAATACTTATTATTTTCATTCCATACCAATCCATGATTTTTTCAGCCCAGAACCAAGATCTTTACGTGATGAGTTTTGTTTCTCCCATGTCTTTGACAATGACATTCTTATTTTGGATTGCCTTTCTGACAAGTTTATTAGTGAAGCACGATCTGAAGGTTTTAACGGTAACTTTATTTTTAAGTTGTTTGTTATTCTTGAGGAATATCTGATGAACTCTTCTGCTTCAAAATTTGCAATTTTTGTAGTGGCAGTATCAAAACAACCAAAGAAACTGGAACTTTATGAATCTCTCGATGGAAATCACGTCACATCTACTTTAAAACGTAGAAAACATGTTGAAGAATATTTGAAATCCTGTTTATTGCTTCAGCAAATGGTTTGTTACGTTTAATTATGCACAGTAAAATTGCAAGAAACGAAACATCTCAGGATAACAGTGAAATATTTTTTGATAGTAAAGTACATTTGTGCTTGATAATACATTTCAGGACGATAGTATTAGTAATAACAGAACAGTATACACTAAATTGTTGGAGGAATCCAAGCAGATCTGTTATAATCAAAGAAATCAATTCATTTGATGATGATGCAATTACCTGAAAGTCAATGTATGATTTGGTCAAGACATTTGATAATCGAAAGATATTTTTTAAGACTATTTTGTTTAACATTTTCCTGAAAATTGTTTTGTTTCGTTTGGCGTGTGATGTAAATTATAGTTTGTTTGCTTGTGCCCTGTCATTATTTATGGAAAATGGCTATCTGAATCCATTTGAATACTTCAATTACTGTTTAGAATCAAATTACAGTTTATCACTATATTTCTGGTTTTCTTTTCCAGTTTTATTGTTTCAGAATGATATTATACATTTATTATTTAAAAACTTACTTTTCATAGTTTCACCCCAAGAAACTTCCTCACATCTGGATAATGAATAAAGTATTTCGCATTTTTTAATTCGTCACGCTGATTCGCTGAAATGGGTTCTTATATTTTGATGGTGATTTTCAATCTTCCAGTAGATTTGTTTACCATATATGAATAGATTCAGTGCAGGATTAAGAAAAATTATGTATACATGTAAGTAATAAATATAAAGAATATCATCAAGTCATTATTTTGCAATAGGTTTGAAGCGATGTGTTGTTATTTCTCAATTTATTTTTAAATTTCTCATTCATTTGATCAGTATTTCTAGTTAGACTTATTAACCTGTATGGTTTTTTGATAGCTTGATTTAGGACGCCATCATGTTATAAATTCGATGAAATCAACTAAGAAATTGAAGTCGATTTAAGAATGTATTTCAATGAAAAAGGGTTGTTACGATTTCGATTTTGAAATATAAATCTCTAAAGTTGTTTAGGATTTTGCTCTTAAGGTCATGGTGGAAATTTGGGATGGTAAGTGTTTTCTTTCCTAATCATATTATAGAACTGGATAAATGAACCTAGCCAGAGCTATAGTTTTTCTTGGTTCGACTAATTTTAAAATTTTGTTTCTGATTTTCCATAGTTTCTATTGGAATTTAGACCTAATATTCAACTCTTAATTTTGTACAGCATAACTTATGATCTACTTGAATTAATAACATTTGCAGATCTGCGACGTCGTGCTCGCACACTTGAGAATCATATCGATGTGAAATTAGTAATTCTAAACAAGTTGGCCTCTGGTTCGTCAGGTAAAACTGCATAACGCCATTGCTGCTTAATTTTTGAGGCTTTGATGATTTCGAGATTTTTTATATCAGTGAAATTATCTCCCGAGTGAAGAGTTTTTTGTATTTCATTTTTTTAATGGCCTCTGAAATTCATTTTTTTGATTCTTTTTTCGAACAATAGAATAAATTATCAGATGCTTTATTGATGCATGACGGTCAAGCTCGAATCGAAAAACTTGAGCTTCACGTTATTTTCTACACATACATTGTTATTGCAGGCCGATATGAATCCCTCTTGAATGACAAAGCAACTGCAAGTGGTAAGCAGGAGCTATTCGATTCACTATCAGCAGAAATAGAAAGCATGATTGCCAAGCTCACACAGATTGATGATCAGGTCAGCATTGCTTTTTCTTTTTTACATCTCTCATATAAAAAAATTAGGATTCACTTTTGTTTTAAATTTATCAAGTATTGATTATTATGACTAACACCATAAAGGATAGTTCTCTTTAATACTACTCATGTAAAAATAACGTCATCATTTGCTTTTATCTCATGTAGTTGAAAATTTTCTACTTCCATATTGATAGTAGTTGAAATTTTAATTGAAAGATTACCACCAAAAATGTGCCGTTTATAGGTTGGACATTGTTTCATGTGTTATGAAATACGTTGTTAAAGATTGAGTTTTATTTCCAATTTAAAGGTCAGGGATATTTCTTCTAAGATAAAATTTGAAATGAGCGAATAAACTGCTATTTCAGATGACAGAATACATAGTGAAGTGTCAGGAAAATTCAAGAACTGGTGCATGGGCATCTAGTCCAGCATTACAGCACACACTTAAAAGACATCGTGAAATACTACGTGATTATTGTATGGAATATAACAGATCACATGATAATATAAGAAATCAGTTGCAGAGGTTTGTGTTACTTTTTGTATTTTAAAGTTTGTATTTTACACTACATATTTTTTCAAGATGCTTTTTATAGACAGTTATTTTTCTCATCTTCTTGGATGTTTTTCAGTCTTGCTGTATGTTATATTTTGGTTGGGTTTTTTCACTTTCATGAATGGTAGCAATATTTTGTTTGATTTTTCAGAGAAAGCCTGTTAAGCGGGGGCTCAAATGAAAGCTCACATCTCAATAATCGTGCAAAAGCAAGTGATATGTATTTAAAAGAGAATGAACACATATCAAGCTGCGACCGCCTTTTAGATGAACAAATTAGGTAACTCATGGTTTCATTCATTTCTTGATCTTTCCTGAGCTTATAACACTGCAACAATCAGATATTTAAACATGCAAATATATGGTTCATCTCCGAATTTGAAGGATAACATGGGAAAACCATAAAATTATGATCGGTATGACTAACTTTAATAATTTTTCTCCTTACTTTTTTTGTTATTTTAAGTTATATTGTTTTATTTCTGCTAGAGTTACGATTAACTGAAAACATTTTCAAGCATCGCAATATCGGCGAAAGAACATATCCATAATCAGCGGGTTAGTTTGCGAGACATTAGCAAAAAAATGAACACATTAGCTAGTAAGTTTTTACAAATGTTATTCTTAAAAACATTGGTGTTTATTTTTGATTATGAAATTCATTCAAAAGTTTTATTCAGAGTTTCGATCATTGCTGATGAAACATGATTTTATATAAAAGATTACTTAACATTTCAGTACACTTAATTCCGTTTTCACTGAATAGTTAAAGCATTTAACAGGAAAAATTAATTCCATGTAAACATGTTAGTTAATCAGTTAATTTTAATAAGAATACAGTTACGTTTCTAGCACATTAAATGTATACGTATTTCACTTTAAACGAGAACATAACGATAAAAAATACTTCTTTGTTATTTTGATTATTCAGCGTATTTTGCAGAGAAATATCCATTGCTGAATAGCATAATGCAGAAAATGCAAATGAGAAAACGGCGAGATTCGATTGTAATGGCAGTGGTGATATCGGCTTGTCTAATTTTAATCTATATTTATTTGGCGCATATGTAACTTATGAATTATCATTTGCCAGAATCATTTGGATGAGCACAACTAGTTCACAAACTTTGAAAAGGTTGAATGCGATGTCAGGTATTTCTATAATTAGAGACTTCTACTGACAAAAATCAGAAAACACTATGACTAATTTTTCTAAAGTTGTGATGCTGGTGGATTGGCTGTTTTGTGCCTTTATATGCAAGCTTTTTTTGTAAGAAGTGTGATTATTTGGGACTTTCGTTATGATTATATTTCTCTTAATTATGCATTCATCCTGTTATAATTTTGACTCATGTGTAGTCTAACTGAACAATGAACTGAATGTAAAGTTTCAGTAACGGATGTCGTGATTTCCAGATCTTCATGTTTAGCATGCAGCAGGAGTTTTAATATGCTGTAATAATAACGAACAGTACTAATGATTGGAATACCACAAATCCTCTGCCCTATTCGGGATATCTCACTATGTTGTGGAAGTTAATTTTTTTTAAAGCTGTTATCAATTACGGATTCCAAATATGATAGAAGTTTAATAGGGATTTTTTTGCCTGCAACAGCAATTCAGTGTCACTCTCAATTTGTGCAAGATGTAGTAATATACCAGGGAAATGTTTAAAATTTTGTCGTAAAAGAAATAAAAATGAGATTTTCCTTCATATTATTAAGAAACACAGGAGATAGGAGTGAAAATAATATAGATTTGCTAATTAATTAAGCAAGATTTATAGCTTCTGGAATTAAGTTTTTAAAAACAGTTTAAATTTTTCTATCATCAATAACTTATTGGCCAGGATAATTTTCTTAATACTCTATGAAATTTCTGTAGGATTATTGGAGAGACCATTTTGTGGTCACCTTTCTTTTCGTATATATAAACAATAAGAACTGAAACTTGATGTATATACAGCAAAATCATTCTTTACAAATCAAACCAGTGTAGAAAATCCTAACCTACATCCATGTTGTTTCATGAATCGACTGACCAACTTTAATATATTGAAAATACAGTCATCTTTTGTACCAAATATCGATAGCAGCCATAATCAAGTTGCGATTTCTCGTAAATGCAGCATGTAATTTGGAAAAGTAAAACATAGAAAAACTAAGATTCAATAAGATACAACAGGCAACAATGCAAACAATAAAATACACTATCTTGCAATCCGATCATAGCTTTTGTTCATGCAGCATTTATTTAATTATGTAATCACTGCATGCCTTATTCTCATTTAAGAAACAAAACCATTTACATCCAAAATAGTTACGAGAGCGAACTGTTCGATGTAACAGCAACGCTTCTTTCATAAAAGCTTGTCTTCTGAATGTTACCCGGGTCAAAATCAAGAGTGAACAGTAAATTCTTCCGGTCACGATACAAGTAAACGGGGAGCGTAATGTTGTCTGGAGAACTCGCTTCGCGGAACCATGACAGTGTAACGTTTTTTAAATCCGTACTGACTTCATCCACAATCTCCAGTTTATTTTTTTTCTTGCATGCCGCGCCCATTAGTCGAAGACCTAAAAAATGAATAATAAAACCCTCGAAAATATGCTGATAACTGCAGAAATTAAGTTTTGTTAAATTGCGTGAGATTCTGGTAAAACTAAAGTCTGCAACTTAAGTACAAGAAGAATGTAACACCTTCAACTCTGAATGTGTCAGGACGGTCATCAATCGCGCCTACTTCAATATGCATACGTAATTCTTCTAAAGACCACTGATTTGATTGTGCTACTGTCTGCCTTGTGGCGGTTATGTATGCTTCTGGTGCAAACAATCCGCCCAACCAAATGCTTTCTTTCTGAAAAAAAAAAAAAAAAAAAAAAAAAAAAAAACGAAAATCTGGATGAAATCTGTTTTAAAAACCTGCAAATCTACAAGTTGGCAGCGATATTAAAAATAAACCTTCAACGAAGCAGATCCAGCCAATCTGATAAGCTGTTGAACTCTATCAGTGAAGTCATGAATCCACGTCATAACAGTGATAACTTTCGGCACGGTGTAGCGTAACCAATCAGCTGGAACAAGACCTTTATTCAGTGCTAAGGTTAACGCACGAGTGTGGTTACTTTGTTTTCGTTCACCTCTGCAAACTGAATGCACCTGAAAAAAAAAATAAAATAACATTTAAAAACAACAATTGATGACAAACAATGAAAAATTCTTCAGTAGCTCAAATTCAAACTTAATTTCAATCTCGCTAAAGAAACTTGAAAGTAACTTGTTGCCTTACTTCTATCAGATCATTCCTCACACTTGCCAACAAATGAGTGCCATGATTAACTTCCCGCTCAAAGAAGCGAAACAGTGGATCTTTGATGTTTTCCATTGAACGCTTCAATTTCGGAATGTTCTGAAACAAAAAAAGAAAAAAAAATGTTTGAAAGATTAATCTGTAAACAGGAAAATGGCATCTGAAACTTATAACATATAAATACAAAACATGAACTGAAAATTACCTTTGGAAGTAACTTGAGCCACTGAGAACTTTGTTCTGCAAGAACACTCATCCATGGTGGAGCCTGAGTTTTTTGATCATCTCCAGTGAATGCCAGTTCCTCATCAGATACTTTCAATAGATTGGAAAGCATAGTTTCACCTAAGCATTCATCAAATACACGGTTGCGGATAGCATTTGACATTGTAACAGATCTACTATTAGTCAAATTAGAAAGTAACTCAAACATCAATACCTCTTACTGTAAGCAATACTTTCTCGGCATTGTTTGGTAAACCAAGCCAATATGGCAATTGTAAATATTGCATTTTTTCTACCCAATGAATGAGATGCTCACGCGAATTGCCATCTGGTATGCAGAGATCGGTTCCTTTGCCATCAATATTACTAATAAGGACACGATCAGCATCAAAAGACTTAGCTGTGAAAAGTTTCTCAAGGAAGCAATCAAGCAATATCTGTAATTATAAAAATAGTTTTTTTTTTTTTCAAGAACAGAATGAAAAGTTTTTCAGAAATCTTATATAATCATTAGTATACAGTAGTGGCTGAAAAGTAAAATTAACAAAAACCTACATACTAGAAAGGAGTGAAACATTAGTGATTAATGATAATTCATAATAGAAAGAGTAAAAACTGATCACTGAAAGGAACAAAAATATACATATTCAATCCCAGAATCAACGAACTGTTCAGAAATACTAATATATATATATATGCATCTACATCTCATGTGTAGAATTCTGTTCTACTACATATAACTGTAATGTTCTACAGACATTTTCATTAACCAGAAGTAATTATATTACAAGAAAAAAACAAAAATAGTCAGTTTTCAATTTCTCAAAAATTAATACTTGATCGAATCCATTATCAATTTTGCCACCATAAATGCACTGTGATAATAAGCACCGAAGTGTATGCCATGGCAATTTCTCAGGTGAAATATTTGCTCGTCCCATAGCGACTGCATCAACTGATGCATCTAAAGTATCACATGCCACACGTAAATCAGCATCAGAGAACTCATACGAATTCGCCCATCCAAGTGGGATATAACGCATTCGCTCTTGCACAATCGCATGCAACCAACATACAAGGAAGTACAGACGCGATCGTTCAACGGGTGTTTTCGTGATTCGTTGTGGTACGAGTGAGCTTAACGAACGAAGCAAATTGGCCTAAACAATAGATAAGAACAAGATGAACATTTTCGTTTCGACATTCTAATCCGGCAGAAAAAATATAGTACTTAACATATGCAACAAAATTTACTCTGAGGCCAGTAGCCGGTTCATATACAACAATACGTGACGCGCGCAACACCTGTGGTGGTAATTTAGGGTGAATTTCAGCAGTCAATAGCAAACGGAATTGTGGATGCGGTTTCAGGGAATGTAAGCGTTTTTCCAGTTGAGCCAACCAAGACGGTGCTAAATGCACATTTTTCAACAGAATCCATCTTCCTGATTTGGAAGCCGAGTTCAACACTGCATCTGCCTGAGAGAAACCTTCCGCAGAACCTGAAATAATTTTCTTATCAATGCTTCAAATTATATCAGCAGAAAAATAAACCATATGAGAAGGAAATGATTTATAGATCGTGTGCATGAGAAGACATTAGACACTAACCGATTGCAATCGGAGTAACTTCACGTCCTATTTCAACAGCTAAATCTTCAACTTTACCAGATGCATCGAAACCGATGGCAGAAGATAATAAAATTGGACGGTTTGCATTAACCTAAAAAATAATTTTAAATATTTTTATTTAACGTTGAAGTCTGCATAAAATTTAACAGCAGGCTGTACATTAAAAACTTCCGATTTGCCTTTTAGAACCATAACAGAAAAGACGTTTAGATTGGTTAGTGAATTACTTCATTTTCAACAATTTCCCGCAGGTTCACCACTTGGTCTTTTTGCATAAATTCATCACCGAACACTGCTGCAACAACACGATGAGAAGATGCCAAGAGGCGATCTGGTCGAAAAGCATGAATGACGAGCAGTTCATTGATGCAGCGCCCAATTTTCGCTTTAAAAAATAAACTTCTGATTTTACTAATAAAATATTCCCAAATCAAATTATGAAATAATATGGTAAGAAATCTCATTTTTTTAATTTCAACAGTTACGAAAACGAACTGGCAGTAAAACTGATGGGACAATGTCTTCACACTTCAAAATGATGAAAGAGAACTTACTCAATTTATTATCGTCATCCCAAATTATCGGTACATTTAGCTCCGGATTATCCAGTACGACCCAATTTCCAAAGTTCACATTCGAAGTAACTTTCTTAGCAATATCGGCGAAAGCAGGTAAACGAGATAATTGGAATAATGATGCTATTTGTTGCGTATTGAGACCATGCAGGGACTCAGTACCATCTATTTGTTTTTGGCCAGTAAAAATCTCAGAGCGACCAAGTAAATGATCCAACTGAAAGAATAATGAATATTTTTTTCACTCATTTATTTGTTTTATCACTAAAGTTCTTAAGTTTGGAACTAGACATAGGAATAGTTGAAACTTTATAAAACAAAACACATTTTAATAATGCACTTCAAAAAAAAAAAAAAAAAAAAAAAAAAAAAAGAAAAAAATACAAGACACAAAAGAATCAATGAGAAGTGAAAATCAGACCTCCAATTGATATGAACGTTCACTCGTATTTCCCTTTAGCATAATGCGCAGAAGCAATAACGCCAACAAAATCTTATCTTGGTGTAACATGCCCAAAGAAACGCGTCGATAAACCATCTATACAGAAAATTAAAAATTAAGTTTAAATTTTTTCTTCAAACTAAATAAATCATGATGAAACATTTTAATTGTAATCCACTCACTTGGAATAAATTTGACATTATGATTTGAAGCCGCTGATCATAACCAGTGACGGACTCAAGCTGCGGTGTGACTAGCACCGCCATAAATATCTCAAGCAGAAAGTCTAATGAATACTGGTAGAGAAAATGAATTTCGTTAAGTTGTTGAAGCATCAGATATATCAATGAACATGCCTGTGCAAGACGTGAATAATGTTGAGATACGGATTCAACCTACAAAACAGTTATTATCACTATAGTCATCTTGGAGTTAAAAAATTATGAAAATCAATTGGAAATAATCAAAGATCACTTATCTTCATACCATAATTCACATATTTCCTTCTAATAATTCGATTATAAGATGGATTGCTTCGACAAATCTACAATTTCAATCGTGAAAACATTTTATTTAATTCAAGGTGTCCTACCTCGGCCATGATTTTATCAGTTTCAGCTGCTTTACGACCAACTTCAGCGGCTTCATTTTTCAATTTCTCAAGAGTAGATATAACAGAATCATCATCCAATATTTTGCCCTTACTTTCATTAAGCGCTGTTAGTAGCGCCTGCAAATAAAAAGGACTATTAATTTCTAGAAAGAAATTCAACAATAAATTTATGTGCATTCTTCTTTGTAGCAAAATGAATAAGATTAGAATTTTAATTGAACCTTTTCCAGTTGCCTTAGTCGTACAGCGAATTCTCCTTGTAATTTCAATAAATCATTGCGCTTTTCATCCACATCCGGTCGTTCACTTCTTAGCACCTGATTTAAACATTGCATTTCAAGCGATGCACGTGTCACCGTAAAGTTAACAAATGTCACTCTTGAGCAAAGATCCGGCGCAAACTCAACCTTAAATTAAATAAAATGCAAATCAAATAATATTTCAGTGTCAAGATTTGCACCAAGATTATCAAAAAACAAACCGAAGTATCTCGTGTAATAAGAAATATCTGGAACGACGGGGATAAGTCGATATCTTGATCACCTAGTCTAATCAAAATACGACCGCCTGTTCTTTTCACTTCACGATTCAAAACCGGATTCAAGATTGGGTCATAACTTTCGACATCTTGAACAAGAAGTGAGTTTCCAAATCGTAATGCTGATTCAAGATTTTTCCTAAAATTATTCATATAACACCAAATCAATTATACTTATAATTTTGAAATACATAGTATTAAGAATTCCCAATTTATAACTCACGATCAGAATACAACTCAAAGCACGTATTCAATGCTATGTTTCTTCAAGCAAGGGATGAGACATCATACTCATTGAAAGTTTGAGAATAGAGTGAAGATATTTCGTCCCACAATTCCTCTAATCATTCGCTTTATCAAATATAATAGCTTCATTATGTACTACAACTATCCAGGGAAAAATTTCAAAAGGAACCAGCTACTAAATAGTTTGATTAATCTTTCTCTCTTATATAAGCACATAGGGCCAAAAATGTCCTATTAATGAAACAAATAGGAATTCAATTTATCAAAAATACATTACAGAAACAAGACTGTCACCAATTACTGATAATTCCAATTTTATTCGATTGGAGTCCTAGGAAATGAAGCGAAGAAATTACCAATAAAAAACTAACACTTGAATTTATACCATTTTCAAAATTAGAAATATCCGCTTTACAAACTTCATAGCACAGCAAAATTCACCTGAACGAATCATCTAGAAAGCTTGTTTTCGTGATGTTCTTCCCAGCAAATTGTTTCATCAAATAATTAATTGCCTGTCCTGATGGATCAATGATAAGCGGATATCGGTTGAATCTGAAAACATCATTTTTAATACATTACCCACACAGAGTTATAGGTTTTTGCAATGCACATTTTGAAATAACACAAAGTTCTCACTTCTTGGATGATCTAGATAAATTTTTAGAATAACCTATGAAGCATAATTGCATTCTCGGCACAAAGATCATCGACAGGTAAACCATTTTTATTCCATTCCAGACGCTCATCAACTGATGAAAGATACTCCACACGGGCCAAATCTGAGCGATGTTTTATCTCAGCTTGTTCAACAAAGGCCGTCCAGCGATGAAAGAGAAGATCGCGTAGTTGTTGATCATAGTAGCTGAATTACAAGATTCAATTTCGAGAAAAATCTCCATGGATATACTAAATGATAATAAAAAACTATCTTTTTTTACCCGGAATAAGTTAAAAATGCAGCGCTCAACAATGCATCACCAATAAGCGAATCCATCTGCTGACTAAAACCATCGCAACTGCCATTCCAACGGTCTCTTTCGGAACCAAGGCTTCCCAAAAGTTGCGTACTACGGCCAACCTGAAATGATAAGCATGAATGCAACGAACTATAAACTAGAAAAAAATGAAGATCACAATAAGTAAAATGATATGATATAGAAGTGAAACTTTAAAATTTCAAAATAAAATGTTCGCTATGGGAAACAACTCCCATACTATTTCTCTGTTATTACTAAAATGACCCGTCATAAAGAATCAGCTTATACTAATTTCCCATATAAAAAGAGCTATGAGCAGAATAGTGAATGATGACTTCGCATATATCAGTAATGCATCTAAGCATATAAATCATACCTTCTCCTTAACAATTGCCAAATCTGCCTTGATTGCTTCTGCCTGACCGATCAATTGAGCATATTCTTCTTTATATGCAGCAATACTCTGCTCTAATTTTGCAATTGTCTTCTTCAAATCATCACCTTTCGCTGTTTTGACTTTCGCATCTTTCTCTAGCCGTTCCAGTTCATTCCTCAATGGCTCTACTTTCCGCAGCATATCCGAATACAGAAGCTGTGCTTTCATCCACTTAATCATTGGACCGCAAGCTGATGAAGCACGATTTACCTGAATGAACAAATTAGTAAGAAGCTTCCTAGGATAAAGTCACATTAATTTCCAGAAATTAACGTTTCGAATACGAAAACAAAAGTCTGAAAACCTTATCAAAGTCCCAATCAGGATTACGAATATACTTCTCCATCATCTTCAGAGTTTCTGTAGAAATATTATTTGTATCGAAATTAAGAATTCTTGGCATGAAGTCATCCTTCACCATAACACCACGTATAGCTTTCCAGTCCATTCCAACATTCTAAACAGAAAATGAAAACACAATACAAATCACACTGAAAATCAACACAAACTTAATTTTAAATGCACAAACCTCTCCAAGTAGCAAACATATTGATTCTAGAGTTAATCGTACAGGTTGTGGCGGTGCAGCCATCGAGCGAACTTCGATAAGTTGAGCTTTTTTAATGCCCTTCACAGCTTGCTTTGCCTCATCTACAGCTGGCTCGACCTAATAAAGACAAATAATTCAATGAAATATGAAGACTCTCCTTACAGTATACTTTGAAACATTTAAAAAAAAATCTTGTAAAAATTTTTTAGGTATAATTCATTACTTCAATGCAAGAAATCTTGTTACCTGCGCCAGATCTTCTTGTACCTCAGCACGTTTCTTTTCAATTTCAACAAGTGACTCAGCAAGCTCTTTTTGTAACTGTTCGCTGGCTAACTTTTCCTTTTCTGCACGCTGCTGATCAGCAAGCATTTCCTGCAAAGATAATTTTTTGATAAATAAGCGTATGCAAATTTATAGAAAAATAACATTTATTAATAAATTTCAAAAAGTTTTTCTTATAATCATCAAAAAATAGTTTTTTAGAAGGCAAATTAGCTTCGTTCTCTTTTACAAAAATCTGGAATATTTTGTTACCATTCCTAAATTAAAAAAAGTTCAATAGTCGTCATCAAAGAACTCTATCAGCATTATCTCAGCGTTAACATCTTTACTAATATATATATATACATATAATTGTACTTCGTAACATTTTCCTATACTACGTCTTCTAGATTATCTACAACATATTGCATTTGAGTAGGAATCGATATTTCATTTAAATCAATGTCATACTCATCTTCCTCTTGAAGGTGATAAATGCATACTACATAAGATATATTTTTTTCAGTAAATGATCGTAGCTTGTTTTTTTAGCATTAGTATTTAAATTACCTTTAGCTTAGCATTAGCTGCAGCTTTTTTCGTCTCCAATTCGCTGCTTTTTAGAGTTAATGATTTCTGCAATTCCAGAACTTGTTCTTCGGTTTCTCTGATCTAAAAAGTATGAATCAGACTAATCTATAAGTAATACATAAAACTATGAAAATTTTTAGAATTTTATGATAATGAAACCTTGCTTAAACCGATATTTAGATGTAATTTTTCTTCTTCTAAATCACGCCGCTTCTCATGGAAAACATTGATATAGTGTTTGATGAAATCCAGAAAATGTCTTGGAGTTAATGCCATCACTCTGTGGCCGCGTTTCGCCTCATTTTCATTCAGCTAAAACATTTTGATGATAGAGAAAATATTAACATAATGTCAATATTTTAAAACTTAATCCTTAAAAAGGATTTTTTTTTTTTTTTTTTTGCTTTTCTAAGGCCAAAATGTAACATAATCGCATGTATTAATGTAAAGTGTTAACCTTCCTCACAGAATTATGAACATGAACGAAAGTATTGATAACAGCATGACGATACTGCACAGGCGATGGAAGAAGATCGCAGACTACTGGAAGCGTAAGAGGTGCCTGGTACTCTGGTCGAGCCATATCAAGAGTACTTGTCAATTCCATACCAACCTATGTTTTCCAGATGAAAAATTTTGCTGATTAATTAATTCTGATTAATTCTTGATTAATTTTTCTAATTATATAATAGTAACGTTGTTGAACGAACTCGTAGAATATATTCAGCACAAAATACCTGATAAAGTGCAGAGTCTGTCCAATCACCAAACCAATTTAACACACATCGGTTGAATAAAGCTGGAGAAGTTGAGGATCGTTCTCGAAGTCCTTCACCAGAGGGATTCATCGTAAATACTACATGAAGATTTCGCATTACCTAGAACGATTTAAAATTGTAAATTTAAGAATTTTTCTTTAAATAAATGCAAAAAAAAAAGAATGAATAAGTAAAAATACTTGTGCTGTGAACCACTTGTATAATTCATCGGGTGAATCAAGCATAAGGCCTTGACGATGAGCGTCCTCCTTAATCTGGCTCATAAGTGTTGTATAATCGTCACCTTCGAATAAACCTGGTACCTAAAGATCTTTTTAAAATTAAGCTCAGATATATAAAACTATAATTTAAAAAAAAAGACGAGAAAAAAATATTTTAACAGTTAATCATTATTTAACGACGAAATCTGATAAAATTACTTCTCCATTGGCGAGTAGAGTATTTAGACGCTCTAGAAAACCAGTATCAAGCATATTTGATTCATCCATAATGAAGCACACTTTCTCATTGCGACAACCAGTACGACGTAACACTATTCGTATGTCCTCATCGAAATCGGCTGCTGTGTACTTTGAATGAACTTTCAGCTAAAAAAATCAGATACACAACTCTGAGCTAAATTCATTACTGCAATTCATGTTTTAAGAATTATTTTAATATTCTAATCATTTCATTTTATGAAGTTATTATTGATGCATTCATAAAAATAGAATTAACGGATGATTATTATGTCTTCATAAAAGTCAAAAGACAGACTGAATAACCTGAAAGACGGACAATCCATTAATCCATGCTACAAATCTGGACAAAGTTGTTTTGCCTGAACCGGAAGTGCCAATCAGCAGAAGATGGCCCTGCGGTTGTCGATAAATACGATCAATGCGTAATACATGGTCAAGCATTTGATCGAACAGCACTAATTGAACGTCAAGTTCTTCTTCATAGAAACTTCTCAAACGCGCCTTAACGTATTCTTTCAGCTGTTCTTTTGATACTGGTAAATAATGTTTTGATAACCTAAAATGAGCAATAATATAAAATAAAATTACATTATACTTCCGCATCATACAGACGAGCAGTGAAGACCTTTCGAGATTCCCACGAAAGAATAAATTTTTTCAATGTCTTCAATTGGAAATATTTAAAGATTGAATTAAGAGACTTACCAACATGAATAAAGCATAGGTCTTTCCAGAGCTTGCTTCAGGTCACAAGAAGTGCTAAAGTACTTTTCAGCAGTGGTATTGAGCAAATGATCAGTCCATTCACGTTCATCATCACAAACAAGTCGATCTTGGAAAAGGCGTAATGCTTCATGCGCCCATAATCTCACCAGCGCCTCTGCACTAACGCTATCAAGCGGAGTGATCGCTTCACTGATAGCTCGAACCCATCGTGTTAGTTCTCGAGGTGAGTAAATATAATGGGGTTGCTCGTCTTGTGTAAAATGTTCCTTTAAAAAAAAAAAAAGTTCAAAAATTCAAATCTATATCTAATAACCTATTCGATATGAAATAAAATTTATTTCACAATAATAATGAATTTTTCAAATCTACCGGACATCTAAAGTAAACTAAGAACTGATACAAATCTCAAGCTTACTTGTGATTGCAGATAGAAATCAACCATTGCATTTGTCAGAGGATCTGCGAAACTACGTAGTGAAGGGGCCATACGCAACATTGCTCGATTGAAAGTTCCATAAATTTGCAGGAGTGATGTTTGTCCGGGATAATCAACGTACACCACCGGAACATGACGCAAGAAACGCAACGAAAGTGGATGTCGTCCAGGATCGGTGGGCGGATTGCAAGCACCAACAAATTGGATGCGTTCCAAAGATACCCATGTTTGGTCAGATGCACGATAGAAGCCATTCTAAATATTTATGTCTATTTGCTTTTATTAATTCAATTTCTTCATTAATATGTTTTTTAAACTTATTATGTTTACCATTTCGACGAGCTGGCGCAAGAAAGAGATTATACGTTGTGTGCCATATTTGTCAGGCGATGGCAGATTAATCTCATCGCAGAATATAACCAGCCATCTCGAAATCTGTACTGGTGAGAGAACGACACCATTCGGTGTGCGGCGATATTCGCAATAATGATCAAATGTGCGCATCAACAACTCAGGAGTGGTGGATGAAGAGAAGTTAACATTTACAACATCCATATCCTGATAGAAAACGAATAAATCCCAAATAACCAAAAACAAGCATGTTTTGAAATTTACGCTTTCTAGTAATATTTGAGAAAATTAAATTTTTTAATTTCTTCGATTTAATATTTTAGGAATAACTTCTCTCAACTCATTTAGGAATGCTACATTTGTTTTCGATGTTTATAAGAATCCTCAAAACTTGTAATGATTAAAGACGATGCCCACTCATTGATTATATAACAAAATCCACAATGAGTGATGTACCTGTAACGAACGAAGAGCAGAAAGAAGAGTCATTGTTTTTCCAGAACCTGGTGGACCACAAAGTACCAATGGTTTATGCTCCGAAAGCCAGGTATTCAGAAGCATTTCATGCCTTACAGTATCCACTGTAGGTATAACCAAATCAGCAGCTGCAACACGGTGTGTTTCCACCTCCATCTGCGGTACTTTAGAAATCCATTGCACCCATTCACCAGAGAATGCTACTTCATAGTCAATAATTGGCAACTAGAAAAAAAAATGCTGAAATAATTGTACTGAAGAAGCATTTTCCTAGGATAAAAAAGTAAATGTATTGAATTCATCACAGTGATCTGAGTGTAACGTTTTTTCTATTTTCTATACATTTTATATTTGCATACACATATGTCGCAAAAGCTATATATATATACATATATATA